>JAUMHN010141011.1:0-18212 GCA_032360265.1 Heliamphora ciliata
CCTCGTGTGCTTTGCTTATAGGTTTGATTATGCTAAATCTGTACAGTGGATCTTCAGATCCGGCATATCAAAAGGTTTAGCGGTGCGGTTGCGAGGAGAAGAGAATAATTAAATCGGGTTGTCAGTAACCTAATTTATTTATCAGGAATCCCTATCTTAAACTTGGGGAGAATTCAGTGCATTTGATAATTGGAAACTCAACACATAATTTGAGTTAGGGCCGGGAGTTTAGTCAGGACCTTTAGTGGAATAAGTTCTGGTTCGTGTGAGAAAAGATCTAACTCAGGGACATAGTTAAGGATATTCGATTTTCTTGTACGGTTAGCCCAAGTCCTATACTTTCTCATGATCCCTCACATAGCCCATTATACGCACAGATATTTTTCTTACTGGTTTTGGTAATTATTTAATTTAATTAGAATGTCGATTTTGCCGCCGGAGAAATTCAGGAATTAAATTAAATGTTGAGGGGCGTTTTAGGTTTTTGGCACACCTTGGGATTGCTCCATAGGTGGCCGGCCCTAATTAAGGGGATGGGATTTGTTTTTATTATGGATATATATCTCTTGCTATTTTTTAGGTAGGAAGAGATATAGATGCCATACATATCTTAAATGATATATTGTATATATCATTAAAAGGAACAAAAACTAACCCTAATCCATCCTAGTCGCCACCCCTCTCTCTCTCTTTTTGGCAAATCAATTTTACCTTTTGGAGAGAAGTGTGAGAAGAAACCAAGAGGTAGAAAACTCTTCGATTGGTATCGGTGCCCACACACCGTGATCGTCGTAGTGCGTTCGGGACATACGTAAGAGGGTTGCAAGGTCGTCTTCAATGTATTCGAGGCTTTCTTGAAACTTTTTGACAAGTTTCATAAAGGTATAAAGCTATGAAGATTATATTGTTCTCGGTTTTTTATGATAAATGCACATGTCGTTTTTTACGGTCACGACGTCGGTTCAAAAATTTTTTTTCGCTCCAACAAATGGACGATTAGATTTTTGTCCCCAAAATAGACCCCTAACTGTATTTATCTTCCCCATATCTGATTTTTAGCTCTCAAAAGTTACAGCCATTCAATTCAACTCAATTCTCATTAATTAAAATGAAGAAAAAAGTCTTTTGTGGTACTTTTTATCCCCCTTATGTCCCCTAACCTTTGCCTAAATAAACCAAGCTAAACACCCTCTTCTCCACTTGATATTTTCATGCACGTGAGGAAGAGAAACCAGACCTCTTTGATCTTGAGTGTTAAGGTGAGTTTGATGGAGAAAAAGGAAGAAAAAGGAAGGAATCAAGGAGGTTTTCGAAAGTTTAGTCCAAATCCATCTTCCACCATCCTTTGAGCTCTCAAACAAGTAAGTAAAACCTCTAAACCTTATGTCTAATATCCCTCTAAATATCCCCTAACACATCCTTTTAAACACTTTAAGAATTGAGAACCGAAATCAAACCGAAAAAGCATCGTTGTTGAAAATTTGGGGCTGTTATGTTTATAGGTGATGAGATGTTGTTGTATGTTATTATCTTTGAGTTTGATGACTTCTAAGTGTGCTGGAGCCTTGATATTATTGTCTAAAACATAAGCATGTAAAGAAATGAAACAAAAACTTGACATGACATAAGTAGAAGTCTTGGACCCTAAGAGGCTTGATATTTTAGAACATAGATGTTTCTACCCTTAACTTTGGAATGCCATATCTCAATGTAGAAAATTGATCTAGAAAATTTCTTTATTGCCAAATTTATATTTTTGTGTTATCGTTCATCCAAAGTTGGTTTCAACTCATTTGCATAAGTAGAAATCGAGATATTGCTATTTTACCAAAGTGTATCATTTTTCGACCAGTCAACACTATTGACTTGGAAACCCTAGTTTAAAGTGAGATCCGACCAAAATGGATAACATGTTTAAAGTGTCATTGCATAAAAGTTGTAGATAACATGTATATCTATCTACCCACCAAAATAGAGCACAAAATATTGCTTTTTGATAAGTCAAAACTCCTTTGAAATTTTCTGTTGAGTTTCAGCCCTCAAGGAATACTTCTGACACATACTTTTATATAGCCCAAAACTCATCTTTTTAGTGATCTATTCCAAAAGTGGTCTATATGAACATTGTAGCTAACATTTTGATGTACTTTCTGCACAAACATCAGACCTTAAAGACTCGAGATGATACTCCGAAACCGTTTCAAACCCTCTGTTCAAAACTAGCTCTGCTGAGTTTAACTTGCTCCAGACAACTACCCTTAGCTCTAAACAAGAAACTTGTAGGGGACATGTTAAGCTAGAACATACTAAATAATAGGCACATTTGGACTTGATCTGATACCCCAAAAATCAAAACCAACAGAAGCATGTTTTTGATAAAATCTTGAGAAAAGTGCTGAACCGTTTTTTCTTAGGATTTTTTGTTCACCCTTTTTCCTTAGGTTTTGGCATTGGTGTTAAACATGAGAGTTGTAGAAAATACTTTTATCTAATTGGTGTTTAAAAATTATAACTTGATTCCAAGGTTAGATACCCCAAAACCTTGTCGGCTCTTTTAATTTAATACTTAGTTTTGGCCTTAAAGTTGCTGAGTGTATGTTTGAGTACCCTTTACTTTGAGACCCGAGTTTTTATATGATGACTGATTTGAATTAGTTGATTAGTATTTTTAAGTGAATGTATGATGATTTAGAACTCATGCTATCATGTTGAATCATATCTTGAGAATTGTAGTTGTGCTTCACATACTTGTACCTTATGCCTTGCGAGTTGTACCATAAACCTTGTCATGCTAGTTGATGCCATGCTATAAATTGTTGCATTTGAGATCGATGGTACATATTATGAGCATTGTCACTTGCATCCTCGCATGTTGGAGTCCATTTGTGCAAACTGTTGTTGGGATTGGCTGTATGGAGATCATCATTTTTAATTCTAAGTCTAGGGCGTCCCTGGTTGCTATCTTCGAAAATGTTTTGGTTTATACACCCTGGGTGCGTCCCCAGTGTTACAGATTTGATTTATACACCGTGGGTGCGTCCTCGGTGTTTGAAATGGTTTATGGAGATTGTTAGGCACCAAGGGTTCATCGCTAGCACTTTGGTTTTGATGTCTCTTTGATTCCGTCGCTCCTTGAATTATGATACCGGCAAATTGGGTAATTTTTGAGAGAGCCTAATTCGACTGATCTAATCCTACTGCGGTGGTAATTTCGGAGAAGAGCCCAATTATGGCGAACCTAAACCCCATTGCCACGATGTTTTGAAGGATAATTTCGAAGAGCGCCTAATTCGGCAGACCTAATCCCACTGCGATGGTAACTTCGGAGAAGAGCCCAATTATGGCGGTCCTAAATCTCTCATCTTGGTACTTTGTATAATGTAAAATGTCTCTTGAATTTTCCTGATTGTCTCTTAGACTTCGGGTTGATGCCAAACGAGCATTTTTAAGTGAATGTATGATGATTTAGAACTCATGTGATCATGTTGAATCATATCTTGAGAATTGTAGCTTGTGTTTCACATACTTGTACCTTATGCTTGCGCGTTGTACCATGAATCTTGTAATACTAGTTGATGCCATGCTGTAGATGGTTGTATTTGAGATCCATACCATACATCATTGACATTGCTACTTGCATCCTGGCATATTGAAGTCCATCTGTGCAAACTGTTGTTGGGATGGGCTGTATTGAGATTATTTTTCTTGATTCTAAGTCTAGGGCATCCCTGGTTGCCATTTTTTTGAAAATATTTTGGGATGTATTCCCCTTGAACACCCTTGGTGCATCCCCAGTGTTACAGATTTAGTTTATACACCCTGGGTGCATCCCCGGTGTTTGAAATTATTTTGGCTTATACACCCTAAGTGCGTCCCCGGTGTTTGAAATGGTTTACGGATATTATTCGGCACCATAGGTTTGTCACTAGCATTCTGATTTCGATAGCTTGGACTTTTGGGTTGACACCGGTGAAGGCACACTAGTCTTAAGGTGGGACAAACTGCTTGGGATGAATTCCCCTAGTACACCCTAGGTATGTCCTTGGTGTTACAGATTTGGTTTATACACCCTGGGTGCGTCCCCGGTGTTTGAAATGGTTTATTGAATATTGTTAACCTAGAGTATGGCATAGACCCCACGCCGTTGCCATTGAGTAAAATAGCTATGGCATGACGCCCGGCGATGAGATTACTATTTGCAACAAGGCGCGATGATTGGTTTGGTGATCAAATACCCGTAAAAGTCTACTCTGGTGATTTCCAGTGTGGAATTCCTGTTGTAATCTGCGTGCATCTTCGGTTGGGCATCTGCATTTCACACACGACATCTCATATACGCATGCTTATTGACTTATTTGCTATCCTGTCATAAATTGGTCTGTTTCCTTGACTATAAACTGTACTGGGTGTTATATGGTATGCGTTGTGGTGAAGTTTGTGCCGTGAGATTAGTTAGAAGGTTAAAGTGTTTTGCTTCTGTTCCTTGGTTCAATGCATTTGTGCCACAAGTGAGGAGGAGTTCTTGGAGGAAGTCATCCCAAAGGGAGAAGAAGAGTTTGAAAAATATGGTGAGTTCCAATAGCACGTGGATTCCGCCGATGCATTCAAAGAAGTTGAGACATCTGCTTTTGTTCTTATATTTAGTTCTCTCGTGTTTAGTGTAATTTCTGAAATTTCTTGGTAAAACTGTAATAGTTAAGTACTTTGATCGATTCAGAACTCCTTTATAATGTAATAACTAACGTATGTAAATATGAATGAATGGCTAGAATATCTCTTTATTTATATTTATATATGTCCCAATGTGCCCGGAGGACGGGACGACACAGTTGGTATCAAAACCCAGGTTTAGTAAATTTTCAGGCCTTGGGTTATGGGAAACTACGAGTTCTGTAGCGTTGAAGCTCTGTAGAGTGTTTATGAGTTCTGTAGCGTTGAAGCTCTGTAGAGTGTTTATATTATTAAATTATCACTTGTAATTCTAAAAACATAAAATCTATACCTTAAGTTTCTCTTCCTAATCATCTCTCATCTTAGGATGGCGTCTGACACAGAGCTGGCTGGAGAACCATGGGCAGCACCTGAACCAGAAGACTCAGACCCTGAGGAAGAACCCGTTGAAGAACAAGATCCGATAGATGTATTTTTGTTGCCATGGATGTTCTTGGATGAGTGGCCAGTTCATGAAGGAGAAGAGGCCGGGGAAGTAAGAGCAGACGAAAAACCAGATGAGACAGGAAACGAGGCTGATGTAGAGGTGGAGGATGAGGAGGAAATTGAGGATGATGACAGCGAGAACGAGGAATGATCCATCGCTTTCTTTTATGATCCACTAGAGGCACCGCCACCAGAGATGGACGATGATGGAGCAACGGACGTAGTGATCTATTGGAGCCACCAAGAGTACCACAAGGACTATCGTATTGGAGAACGGGTGTATGCAAGAGTTTTCCCAGAAAGGACGTGAAAGTGGAAAAAGTCAGAGTCTTTCCCGAGGTACATGGGTCCGTTAAGAGTGTTGGAGAGATATGACGAGACCATCTATCGTCTGAAGGTACCATTGGGATTCAAAGAGCTATTAAGGGATAGGATGGATGCAAGGTGGATGCAAACACAGAAACCAAGAGATAAGAGAGGAATCATCAACCTGTCGACCAGGCAATCGACTTTAACAATTCAATAACGCACCTTGAGGTACCAATAGCCGTAATCAACAGGGCTCGCATGGGACCAGAGGGCTTTTGGTACGTGGAAGTGCAGTGGCGCTGCTACGGTATCAATGAGGTAACGTGGGAGCATGACTTAGTTATCTGTTACTTCTATCTACATCTGTTCGTCTAGGCTTTAGTGCGTTGGGCGTTGTATCTTTTTCCTTCATTGAATGTTGTACGTGTGTTCCGTGATCTTTCGAATATCGATACACCGGTTATGTGGTTAGAATGAAATGCAAATGTTTGTTGTTGAATTCTTCATAAGCTATCTCATAATCCCAAATTAAGTTCCACAAGATCCTAAATCATGAAAACAATCAAGAATTGATACAATCCCTAAATCTCAACACTCTCCTAGGATAGCTGATAGACAACTGAACCACCGGCAAGCTAACGAACCCCTAGATGATGAAACACCCGGGCTAGCCTAAGTTTTACAAAAGCCACCATTAGAACCCCACAACTCTATCCCTATGAGTTCCTTTATCAAATCTTTATGACAACTCTCGTACCCGATTGAAGCCTTTTATGTGCCCTCCCTCCTAATAACACCGATTTTGAACATTCGATATAGGTAAAATCTTTTACCCTCATACAATTCTCTCGATCTTGATACCACACCTTCGTGCAGTGATTTCATGAATTATTTGTTTACTCTCGAAATATATAGGGTTACAGCAGGGACCTGGGGAGTAATTATGAGTTAGACTTCCAGTGGAACACAGACACCTACTAGAGATTTCTGCAATTTTGGAAAGACATGTAGCGGTTTCTGTAATTTTCATAAAACACTGAATTACAGTTCACACCACTAAAGAACTATAATTGCACTCTGACCCATAATCTCAAAACCTTCTTGCATTGGGCTTCTGTTATTAAATGCTTACCATTTCTCCCCACGTTAAGATTCTCGATACCAGCCAATTAAATTTAATTACTAAAAATTTAATTTAATCGACATCTTGATATTCTTTAAGCCCTTCCGCTTAACTTATTTGACCGCCGGATAATTAAATCTACATACAGGATTTGGCCCGGTCAAAACTTATAAGCAACCTTAAGGGGGTATCGTCAATCCCGCTTTTTCGGGACGTGAATTCCATCAATAATTAATATTTGCCATATAAATAATACCACTATCTAACTCACCGGAAATATAGACCCATATAAGATCTCACCCTCTAATAAATTAAAATAACGAATATTAAATATATGCAAATCAATAATTATTTCAGGATTAAAAAGATAAGCACTATTCATAATAACCTTGGGGTGTGAATTAATATATGTAGTCAGTAGTCAATACAAAATTAATTACCTCAAATGTCCCGTTCAATACATACAAAGTGTACTGGGACAAAGAGTCGGAACAATAGACGACGCTATTATCTATTTCCCGTAACCAAGACAGGCCAACTAAAACTCTGTGCCACAATCATACCGATGATATGTCTATTTTCATCTAAATTGTGAACATGAAACTTATATTCTGCAAGAACCTAAAATCTAATCTTTTTTGTGTAAGTCGTACTCTACACACCAGATTAAATACTATACAGAATATTGGACATTCATGCATAACAAAAAAATGATATACATACATTGTTCATAAAAATTCACATAAAACGGGAAATTAATTTTATTAAAATAAAATTAAATACTAAAAACATGATTTTTAGTATACCAACTCTAACAGAGTGTGCATTTTAGATAGACCAAGTTATTCATATGGTAGGTTCTTAAAGTATCGGTTTGTATTTGCTTGGCGTCTAGACTGTGTAACTCTTATAGAGTGATTTTTTATTTTCGTTATAGTATCGATGTGAGTCACAAAAAAGTTGCTTTCGAAAACCTTTTGTGATGTGACCCGTTAGAGCATGTTTGTTTAGATTGGTGAGTAGATGTTGCTAGTATGGAGAAGAAATTTTCTTATGGGAGCGTGTGAACTCTATGTATGAGAAGTTGAAGGATAATATAATTTTGTTGTTTTCAGTGGAGTTGCATAGCAACTCAATGTGAGTACGTAGGAGGCATAAGTGTTTGGATGAGGAGAGTGGAAGCGTAAGTAAGACTATACGAATTCATGGGTATGGTTTTTGTAATTGGTCTTGAGTTAATCGAGTGTCTTGGTAGAATGTGGATAAGAAAAAATAATTAAAGTGCGAAAATGGTTCTTGGTTTGATTGTGTGGCAGAAAATGTGTGAAGGGATTGAGTGATAATGATAAGAGACTTTATAATCAGGAGTTAGTATTGTTCAGTTAAAGGATTATAGGGTTGATGGTACGTACGTGAAGGAAATATGTGACGAGGTTGTGATTGGATTCATATAGATAAGTATATACCTGGGAAGCGTTTAGTCTCTGTGGTATGTTTAGCCCTAATGACTCATTACGTTCAAGTGGCGGTATTAGTCTTAATAGTCGTAAGGCTAGAGTAGTCCAGCACAAAGTGGTGATGTGATTTCGAGTTAATTGTCGTTAGTCGATAGGGAAGTAGTCTTCGATGTACGTTTGAATATGGAAATGAGCTGGTTTTCGGTAGAGTGACAATCTTTCCAAACAGAAGTGAAGAATGTTTGAAATCAGTTGCAATGGTTGCTAGTTTAGAGATATATCATCGCTTGTGGAAATCATACTCGATGTAAGTTGTGTTTTGGAGTCAACGTATTCTCAATGATAGACTGGGGTCTTGATACCACAAATTGAAAGCGCGGGAGTCAGATATACCCAAGACTGCCTTTAGGACTCGTTACGAGCATTCTGAATTTGTGGTGATGCCTTACGGGTTAACAAATGTACCTGTTGTGTTTATGGACCTGATGGATTGAGTGTTCAGAAGCTTTCTAGAAAAATTTGTAATTGTGTTGATAAACGATATTAAGTTTATATTCTCGGAGTGAAGAGGAACACAGGGAACATTTGAAGATATTTTGTAGATCTTGAGAAAGCACAAGTTGTATGTAAAACTTGGTAAGTGTGAGTTTTAGTTGGACCGGGTGATGTTTTTAGGTCATGTTATATATGGAGAAGAAATTCAAGTGGACCCAACAGAAGTAGAAGTAGCAGTTAATGGGAAAAGGCTAACTAACGTGACAGAGATACGAACTTTTTGGGGCTAGTTGGTTATGTGACATAGTCATTGAAGATTTGGTTGTAATCAATTTAAGATGTTAGTAGGACAAGACTACCTTTACTCTAAGTGCTGAACATATGGGCTCGGCCTTATCCATACCCTCAATAGAGAACAACTCAAGTAAACAAGAACATAATTTTGGAGAACGAGAAGGCACAATGTTAGTAAATCATCCTCAACATTCCATACGATGATGTACGGGGCAAAGTTTTGGGGAAAAAATTTGTTTAAGGGGGGTAGTTTGTAACGACCCTGGTCGGACCCTATATTAGTGACGGATAGTCCACGAGGCCATGGAGTATGAAAGAGGTTCAAAATCCTAACTCAAATCGAAAACCCTAAGTTCGGTTCGAAAATCCCAAAAAGGTCCAAAATGTAGACAACAAAACCATAACACCCAGAGAGTTCCCCAACATTCTAAATGAATTAAATATCATGAAATAATGAGTTAAAATAAAAAATTCTCATAAATAGGGTAAAATGACCATTTTACCCCAAGCACGTCAAAAAGTCTTAAAAATCTAAATTTTGACACATGGATAACCTAAATCAAGAATTTATGTACAATTAAGTACCAAAGGACAAAATAACATGAAAAATGACAAAATTACCCTTTAATGGCCGACCACTTTGGGAAGAGTGCCAAAAATTATTTTTTTTCTTTCTTTTTAGCTTAAAATGATGAGAAATATATTAAATCAAGCAATATGATGATCCAATACTTGTTGAGAAAGTAATATACATAATAATATAGTGTTATAAGTTAACAAAAGTAAACAAATCATTATTGAAGTTCATACACAACAAAATAAGTCAAAAAGTCACATATTGTCAAAATAGTTTAATTTGACTTAAAAGACTACATCTATTTAATTAATTGCTAAGGAAACTATGTTAATATATGGGAATACTATATTTATCATAAACATACTAAAATAATAGGTTTCAATAGGAAAACACACCAAAAAGATACATCAATTTAACTTTTAAAGCATTTTCTTGCATAAAAGGGCACAAAACCCAATGCAATACCCCTTAATTGATGGGGGATCAGATTTTTGTCCCCAAAACTGACCCCTAGCTGTATTTATCTTCCCCATATCTAATTTGTATCTCTCAAAAGTTACACCCATTCAATTCAACTCAAATCTCATTAATTAAAATGAAGAAAAAAGTATATTTTTGGCACTTTTTGTCCCCCTTATGTCTCATAGCCTTTGCCTACATAAACTAAGCCAACCACCCTCTTCTCCACTAGATATTTTCGTGCAAGTGAGGGAGAAAACCCAGACCTCTTTGCTCTCGAGTGTTAAGATGAGTTTGAGGGAGAAAAAGAAAGAAAAATGAAGGAATCAAGGAGCTTTTCGAAAGCTAAGTCCAAATCCATCCTCCACCATCCTTTGAGCTCTTAAACAAGTAAGTAAAACCTCTAAACTTTATGTCTAATATCCCTCAAAATATTCCCTAACACATCCCATTAAGCACTCTAAGAATCGAGAACCGAAATCAAACCGAAAATACGTCATAGTTGGAAATTTGGGGCTGTTATGTTTATGAGTGATATGAGATGTTGTTGTATGTTGTTATCATTGAGTTTGATGACTTCTAAGTGTGATGGAACCTTGATACTAATGTCTAAAAGATAAGCATGAAAAGAAATGGAACAAAAATATGACATGACATAAGTAGAAGACTAGGACCCTAAGAGGCATGATTTTTAAGAACATAGATGTTTCTGTTCTGAACTTTGGAATGCCATATCTCAATGTAGAAAATTGATCTAAGCATTGTCTTTATGTCCAGACTTATATTTTTGTGTTATCCTCCATCCAAAGTTGGGTTCAACTCATTTTCATAGGTAGAACTCGAGATATTGCAATTTTACCGAAGTGTTTTATTTTTCGACCAGTCAATACTACTGACTTGGAAACCCAAGTTTAAAGTGAGATCTGAACTTTGGTCAAACCATGAAAGTTGTAGATAACATGTATAAATATCTATCCAAAAAAAAATAGTACAAAATATTTCTTTTTGTTATGTCAAAACCCTTTTGAAAGTCTCTGTTGAGTTTCAGCCCTCATGAGACACTTCTGTCACATATTTGTATAAAGCCAAAAACCCTTATATTTATTGACCTATTCCAAAAGTGGTCTACATGAACATTGTAGCTCACATATTGAAGTACTATCTGCCCAAAAATCATACCTTTAAGCCTGGGGATGTTAGTCGAAAACCATTTCAAACCCTCGGTCCAAAACTGGCACTGCTGAGTTTTGGCGGCTGATAAAACCTATTTTCTAAAATGGCCAAAACGTCTAACTTATTTCAAACCACTACCCTTAACTCTAAACATGAGACTTATAGGGAACTTGTTGAATGAGAGCATACTCAGAAATGGGATCATTTGGACTTGATCTGATACCCCAAAACCGAGACCAACAGAAGCATGTTTTTGGTAAAATCTAGAGAAAAGTGCGGAACCATTTTTACTTAGGATGCTTTGTTCGCCCTTTTGCCTTAGGTTTTGGCCTTGGTGTTAAACATGAGAGTTGTAGAAAATATTTTTATCTAAATGGTGTTTAAAAATTATAACTTGATTCCAAGTCTAGATACTCCAAAACCTTATCGGCCCTTTTAATTTAATACTTGATTTTTTTGGCTTTAAAAGTTGCTAAGTGTATGTTTGAGTACCCTTTACTATGAGACCTGAGTTTTTATATGATGATTGATTTGAATTAGTTGATTAGTGTTTCTAAGTGAATGTAAGATGATTTAGAACTCATGCGATTATGTTGAATCATATCGGGAGAATTGTGACTTGTGCTTCACATACTTGTACCTTATGCTTGCTTGTTTTACCATGAATCTTGCCATGGTAGTTGATGCTATGCTATAGATGGTTGTATTTGAGATCCATACCAAACATCATTGACATTGTCACTTGCATCCTGGCATATTGGAGTTCATCTGTGCAAACCGTTGTTGGGATGGACTGTATTGAGATTGTCTTTCTTGATTCTAAGTCTAGGGCATCCCTGGTTGCCATTTTTTTGAAAATATTTTGGGATGTATTCCCCTTGTACACCCTGGGTGCGTTCTCGGTGTTTGAAATAATTTTAGCTTATACACCCTAGGTGCATCCCCGGTGTTTAAAATGGTTTACGGATATTGTTTGACACCATAGGTTCGTCGCTAGCATTCTGATTTCGATAACTTGGACTTTTGGGTTGACACCGGCGAAGGCATCACGAGTCTTAAGGTGGGACAAACCGCTTGGGATGAATTTCCCTTGTACACCCTTGGTGCATCCCTAGTGTTTGACATGGTTTATTAAATATTGTTGGCCTGGAGTATGGAGCGGGCCTCACGCCGTTGCCAATGAGTAAAACAACTGCGGTATGACACTCGGCGATGCGATTACTATTTGCAACGAGGTGCGATGATTGCTTTTGTGATCAAATACCCGTAAAAGTCTACTCTGGTGATATTCAGTGTGGAATTCCTGTTATAATCTAGGTGCATTTGGGTTGGGCATCTGCATTTCACACACGGCGTCTCATATACGCATGCTTATTAACTTATTTTCTATCCAGCCATAAATTGGTCTGTTTCCTTGACTATAAACTATACTGGGTGTTATATGGTATGCGTCATGGTGAATTTTGTGCCGTGAGATTAGTTAGAAGGTTAGAGTGTTTTGCTTCTGGGCCTTAGTTCATGGCATTCATGCCACAGGTGAGGAGGAGTTCTTGGAGAAAGTCATCCCAGAGGGAGAAGAAGAGTTTGAAGAACAGAGTGAGTTTCAAGAGCACGTGGATTCCGCTGATGCATTCGGAGGAGTCGAGACCTCTACTTTTGTTCTTATATTCAGTCATCTCGTGCTTAGTGTAATTTTTTAAATTTCTTAGTTAAACTGTAATAGTTAAGTACTTTGATCGGCTCAAAACTCCTTTATGATGTAATAACTAACGTATGTAAATATAAATGAATGGCTAGAATATTGCTTTATTTATATTTACATATGTCTCGACGTGCTCAAAGGACAGGGCGCCATAGATGTCACGATCGTGAGAAAGGTTGGCAAGAAGGTATTGGCCAAGTTCAGAAAAGTAACAGCCGTGACTGTAGGTTTAATAAAATATGCAGTCGTGACATTGAAAGGTCGTGGCCGTCATATTTCTAGAACCTCAGAAAGCTTTCGATGTGCTCAGTGTGCTTGTGAGCGTCAAAATGAAATTCAAACAACTGTAATATACAAAATAGAACGCTACTAATACACTGTTTGTAAGGAAAACTTAAATAAACAATGCTTAGATTGAAATAAATGACAAATAAACAATGAAAACAAATAGAAACCTTATGCACGCCACCCTCGGGGGAAGAGAATGAGGGTTTAGAAGAATATCGTGGGTTTTTATGGTTACCTCGTGTGAAAATCCACCCTGAATGGCTCCTCGGGTGTGAGAATAGGCTACCCCTGAGCCAAAGCGAGCTCCAAGAACTGCTTCAATGCAAGTAAGAACACAACCATGGTCTAAAAAGCATGGAATGGATGAGAGAATATCGGGTGGGGGTGTATTTGGGCAAAGTTTGGGTATCCAGGTTGCTTCCCCCTCCTGTTTCTATAAAAATCGACGCCTATTTTTAGACAAAGTGGGCAACACAAACCCCATCTGGAATGATACGACCTGTCCAAAAAGGCATAAAAGTGACGGCCGCCACCTTTTTGCTTTTGAACAATGGCGGTTGCTACCTTTATGATAATGAAAAGAACAGCCGTGACTTTCAAAAGTCGCGGTTAGGCTGAGGGTTTCAAAAAAAGTGGCAGCTGTGACAAATAAAGTGGCGGCTTGCATTAGGGTTTTCAAAAAGGTAACGGTCATGATAGTAAGGACACGGCCTACTCTAGGGTTTTCAAAAGGTAGCAGCCATAAGGATAGGAATGTAACGGCCTGAGGGTTTTTAGTGTTTCTTCTTGGGTTGAAGCCAAATTCGTGATTTCGCTTGCTTAGGAGTATCTTTGAGCATAATTCTCATTTTTTCGTCATTAGAGCACATTCGAGATGGGTGCCTAAGATTCAGCTTGGTCAAATTGAGGTGTCTACAGTCATGCAGATAGGAAGGAAGTGTGCAAACTTAATCAATATGTCCACCACAACCCAAAAGGCATCATACCTCATCGGCGACCTAGGAAGTCCCGACATAAAGTCCATGGTAATATTCTCCTATTTTCACTAGGACGTGGACAATGGCTGCAATAGACCCACTAGTGTCTACTGCTCGGCCTTCACTTGATGGTAAGTAAGGAACCGCAAAACAAAAAGAGCTATATCCTTCATCATCCCTCTCCACTAAAATTGATGGTGCAAATCATGAAACATTTTTGTGCCTCCCAGGTGTACTGCGAGAGGAGAATGGTGGAATTCACGAAGCACGTACTCGCGACATGACTCTGGCATAAGATTCTCCTCGCAAACCTTAAGCTTCTGTCAGGATACAGAATCCACCCTTTAGCACTTTCACCCCTTGTAATATGATCACGTAACATAAGAGTTTCTTGATCCATCTGCTGGGCGTCGATAACACGAGAGATAAGTATAGGTTGTGAAACTATAGAAAACAAAGTTGCATTCTCATCGGCCTCACCAAGACGCAAACCAAACTCGCCAACCTCTCCCAACATATCCCACTCTCGCATGGCAATGCGAGCTGAGGAACCAAGAGACCTCCTGCTAACAGCGTCGGCCACAACATTGGCCTTCCCCGGATGATACTGAAGAATGAAGTCATAATCCTCCATGTATTCCATCCACCTTCACTGGCTTAGATTCAGATCTTTCTGAGAAAATAAATATTTTAAACTCTTGTGGTTCAAAAAGACTTCGAAATGCTCGCCATAAAAATATTGTCGCACGCCTTCAAGGCAAAAATCACAGTTGATAACTCCAAGTCATGAGTCGAATAGTTCTTTTCGTGCGTTTTTAATTGTCGAGACAACCAGAACTCATACTTCTCAAACTTCGCATACAACTGGTGCTCCCGTAAAAGTTATAGCGTAATACGCAAGTGCTCTTCATGTGCCTCTCGCTATAGCGAATATATAAGAATGTCATCCACGAACACAACTACAAATCTATCGAGGTATGGGCGAAAGATCCGATTCATTAGGTCCATGAATGTTGCAGGATCATTCGTCAAACCAAAGGGCATAACCAAAAATTCGTAGTAATCGTATCGCATATGGAAGGCGGTCTTCGCAATGACTTCCCCCCAAATCCTCAGTTGGTCATAGCCCGATCTCAAGTCAATCTTTGAAAAGCAGCTTGAACCTTTCAATAGGTCGAATAAGTCTTCTATTCTAGGCATAGGGTATTTGTTCTTCACGATCACCTTGTTCAATTTTCAATAATCAATACATAATCTCAAGGACCCATCCATCATCTTGGCAAATAGGGCTGGGGCTTCCCACGGCGATGTACTTGGGCGTATAAAACCCTTGTCTAGCAACTCCTGAAGCTGTACCTTTAGCTCTTACAACTCTGCTGGTGCAAAACGATAAGGCAACATCGAAATGGGAGCGATTCTCGGAACAAGGTCAATAGAAAATCCTACCTCTCGACGTGGCAGCAATTCGAATAGATCGTTGGGAAAGACATCGAGATAATCATAGACGATAGGAGGGAGTTCCCTGTGAACAACAACGGCCTCATTCAACAAAAGGGGAAAAAAAGGAATTTAAGATTTTCTCGATTTTACACATCGCATGCTAATGGTACCGAACCATCGTCCCGATCACCCAAGAAACAAAAACTACCACCCATAGGTGTACGTACCGTTACCTTTCGTCGATCACATTCGATATGGGTATAATAAGTAGTCTGCCATTCCATCCCTAGGATGATGTCAAGGGAAGTCATATCAAGAATGATAAGGTCAAACTCTAAGCGGTGATTGGCGATCTCTATCTCACAAGATCTATAAACTCATTTCAGAGCAACGCTCCCACCAATCGGAGTTTCTACACATAAAGTGCTACCCAACGTGTCTACCTTTAGTCCCAAAGCAGATGCAAAAGCAGACGACATAAAAGAATGTGATGCTCCTGTGTCAATAAGAACACTAGCCCAAGAATGGTACACTAAGAAAGTACCTATGTTGACTGAAGTGCTAGTTGAAGCATCAGACACAATTAGTGACTTAGAATAACCCAAATCAGCAAGAGCAAAAGCTCAACCTTGCAGTCCCTTAGTCTGTTCACCATACCCCTCTATAGTTGGTTGTTGCACGGATTGAGCCAAAGTAGTACCCTTCATGGCCCCAGATGTCTGAGTTGCTAGCTGTTACTATGGCTTCTTAAAGATCTATCAGCCTTGTGTAGGCTGAGCTGAATGTGTACCCGTTGTACCCTGAGCATTCCCTCTCTTAGGGCAGTTTCGACGAAAGTGCCCTGCTTGGCCGAACCTAAAACATACAGGTGGCTCTCTCTCCTGGGACTAAACAGGTGTAGAACTCTATGATCATCCCTTCTGTGGGCACTCTGACACACAATGTCCCTGCTGCCTACATCAAAAGCAAATGACCTCACTGAATGCTGCTGATATGATCTTGCAGGATGAGAACTAGGACCGAATAACCTCTGTCGCTTATTCTTGTGCCCTACAAATTGCGCACTTCTTTCATCTTGCTAGTTCCTGCCCCCATAGTCCTACGCGTGTCATTCAAGGTATTTTCTACGGTGATGGTTGACTCTTCCAATTTCGTAAAAATGCACATCCTTAATGCCGCCACTCTATCTCCGATCGCGGATCTCAAACCCCTCTCAAACCTTTTTGCATGCAATTCGTCTATAGCTACAACTTCCAGTACAAAATAAGACAAGCTAGTAAATTATGCCTCGTACTGAACCACAGCCATCACCCCTTGGGTGAAAGAAAGGAATTCCTCTTGGTATAGGTCTCTAGAGGACTTAGAAAAGTATTTCTGTAGAAATACCTTGGCAAAAGTTGCTAACATACCCTCCACGGTGTTCCTAGCGAATTTTCACCATCTATGCGCGTTTTCTCTCAACTGGAATGCTGCAAATGCCACCCTCAAGTCATCCTCAACAATCTGGAGCATGTCGAGAATCTTAGTTACTAGCTCAAGGCATTTAGTGGCTACCTTGGGGTCAGGGTCTCCGATAAATAGGAGGGTTAAGTTACTGAAACTCGCATTGTAGTAGTCGCCCTAGCTTCGGGAAGTCTAACCCCTCCTCTAGCGGCCTCAGTCAATTGGCGCATTGTGTTCATCATCTCCTACAAGAAATCGGCATCATCAACTGGTTCTTGTGGTAGAGTGGCATCCCCAACTTCAGGAATTAGTACCTCTCCACGGCCCACACCACGGCCCCGACCATGACCTCGCCTTAGTCTCGGAGGCAGAACTTTTATACAAAAGAAATTATGAGACACATCAATATAAAATTCATCCTGGCAGTTTCTTCCCAAGAATGTTCACATTAATCATGCTGACACTTAATATTCAAAAACCATATAAACACCTTCCACATACTGAGGAGTACCCACAAGAGTGACATGTCAATCTAAACAATCCACTCAGATTCCTTGCTAGAAATCACGTCGGCCAAATGTTGTTCTAACTTGGCCTCCAAGTTCGTTGGTCTAGCCACCCAAGGACAAGACATGTCGATCTCGAGGTTCAACCTCTATGCCCACGTATAACACATAATTTATATGCATCACATTTTATCGTACCATCATTATCAAAGCATATAAACACATGCATAATAAGCACACACAATTTATCCTCACTCGGTGATGGAACCACTTCTCACGGCTCCTAGGTATTCGAATCTAGAGCTCTGATCCCAATCTTCCACGCCTCTAAAAATGAGGCATAAGAACCGCCCCCGATAACCCGCCAAAGGATTATCCCACGACAACCGTGTTTTTATAAAACCCATTTTTAGAACCCTCTTTCCTGAAGAGAACATTTACATCGAACAATTTAAGAGAGGAGAGTTAAAAGATTTGAAAGGAGAGTCTCGATACTCCAATTTTACCAAAAAAATTTCTAGAAAAGAACCTGAACAAAAAGATACCTTTCATATATATAAAAAAATACCACGAACTAGCCAATGTGATCCCTCTCAAGTGAGCCCACCACCGCTCGAGCGGCCACATGGCCAAGACAAGAACAAAACACACTGCCAGTTCACCGCTCGAGTGGACTCACCACCACTCGACAGGCCACCTGGCAGAGGCAAAGGCAAAAACACACTGCCACTTAACCACTTGAGCGGGGGGGGGGGGGGGGGGGGGGGGGGGGGGGGGGGGGGGGGGGGGGGGGGGGGGGGGGGGGGGGGGGG
>JAUMHN010141116.1:0-47683 GCA_032360265.1 Heliamphora ciliata
ATCTTCCCATAAACCTCAAGCCTTGGTTTGGTAAATTGGTCCATCCTTCGGCGTTCTCCTTGTTAGTGACACGCTCCTATACATTTGTGCTTCTTTATCAAGTTGTTGGGCCTCCATAACACGGTGTATCAATATTGGTTGAGAGACTATAGCAGATAGGGTAACACGGTCCTCGGCTCCACCAAGGTTAAGGTCAAATGCTCCAACTTCTTCCAACATTTTCCATTCCTGTATTGCGATTTGGGCTAAAGACTTTCGACTGAGGGCATCCGCGACAACGTTCGCTTTACCCGAGTGATATTGCAAACTGAAATCTTAATCGCCTAGGTATTCCATCCATCTCCTCTGTCTCAAATCTAAATCCTTCTGCAAGAATAGGTATTTGAGACTTTTATGGTCGGAGAAAACTTCAATTCGTTCGTCACATAGATAATGCCTCCACATTTTTAATGCAAAAACAATATATGCTAATTCTAAATCATGTGTTGGGTAGTTCCTTTCACGGGTTTTCAATTGTCTCGATCCGTATGCCACCACCTCGCCTTGTTGCATTAAAACACACCCTAACCTTTCATGAGATGCGTCACAGTACACTTCATAACCAAGACCCCTCTCAGGTATAATCAGTATCGGCGCACTGGTTAGTCAATTCTTTAATTCTTGAAAAGCATGTTCACAAGCATCACTCCACGTGAATTTACATCTTCACATGCCAGAAAGTTAACTGTTAATGAACGAAATTTTATAACACCCATGTCTAAATTTAATTCCGTCTCCTCACTTAACCAAAAACATGTAAGCATAAATAAACACATACTGGGTTCTTTCACGTTCTCCTTTGGGAGCTCGACCAGCATATTTCTCGCCAACGACCTTCGGTAGGTTCCCTATCCTTGTTTAAATATCAAAGCATGTTTATATAATATATCTCAAACATAGACGCATGCCTAGGATCCCCCATGTGATATGACGATAATATGATATGATGTGACGATGATGATTTATTTTGATACCTATGATGACTACTGTGTAATGTTTGAGATCTGTAATCATAACAAACCTGGACATCGGACTGAAAATCTTAGTTTTGGTACCTATGCAATAGAGTTTTAAAATAGTAAGGACACAAAGGTTAGGGTTTAGATGCAAGCAAATAAAGGGCAGCTATTTTAACAAAAATCACAAAAATAAATAGCTTAATTTTTTATTTTTTATAGGGAAAATATAAAAAACTAAGGGATTGTTTTTACATTTTATTTTTGGGGCTAAACATAAAAATCTAAGGGATTGAATTTTTGTTTTTGGGGCATGAAAATCTAATGAGGGAATCTTTTCAAAAATTCTAAAAATTGGAGAAACTTTTTGTAGAAAATCATAAAAACTAGGGCAAATTTTCCAAAATCACAAATTCTACAAAATTAAGGATCATTTTTCAAAAATCTTAGAAAATTAAGAAAAATTTTTCAAAAATTCTAGAAAATTAAGGCAAATTTTTCAAAAATCCTAGAAAATTAAGGACATTTTTTCAAAAATTCTAAAAAATTAAGAGAAAATTTTGCAAAAATCGTAGAAAATTAGGGCAAATCTTTCAAAAATCCTAAAAAATCATGGAAAAGTTTTCAAGAATTCTAGAAAATTAAGAACTTTTTTTTAAATCCAAAAAAATTAGAAAAAATCTTTAAAAATTAGGAAAAACCTTAGAAAATTAAGGTAAAAGGACAAAACACAAATATTAAAGAGAATTTTTTTTTTGATGTTTGGAAAAAACTAAGAGAATGATTAACACAAAATAATAGAGAGTTACATGACGCATCAAGGCTTAAGATTCTTAGTCTTCTACTCGGACGTGCAAAAATCCAATGATCGGTACTCATGCATGAGCCTAGGGTTAAGAAGATTTGTCTAGCGCACCAGGGCTTAGGGTTCCTAGTCTTCTACTAGGACGTGCAAGGTTTCCCTGGCTCACTAGGGCTTAGGGTGCCTAGTCTTCTAGGGTTTGAGGTTTCTAGTTTTCTACTAGGACGTGCAAGGTTTCCCTGGCTCACTAGGGCTTAGGGTGCCTAGTCTTCTAGGGTATGAGGTTTCTAGTTGGCGCACCAGGGCATAGAGTGCCTAATCTTTAGGGCTTGAGAGATTTGCCTAACACACCAGTACTTAGGGTGCCTAGTCTTCTAGGGCTTGAGAGATTAGCCTGGCTCACTAGGGCTTATGGTGTTAGGGTAGATATACTAAAAATCATATTTTTAGTATTTAATTTTATTTTTTTTAATAAATTTAATTTTTTATTTTATGAGAATCTTTATGAGCAATGTATGTATATTATTTTTTCTACATGGATGTCCGATATTTTGTATAATATTTAATCTGGTATGTAGAGTACGGTTTACACACAAACTATCAGATTTTAGGTTCTTACAGAATATAAGTTTTATGTTCACAGTTTAGATGGAAATAGACATAGCATCGGTACTATTGTAGCATAGAGTTTTAGTAGATCTGTCTCGGTTACAGGAAATATATAATAGCGTCGTCTATTGTTCTGACTCTCTGTGCTAGTACGCTTTGTGTGTATTGAACAGGATATTTTGGGTAATTAATTTTATACTGACTATATAAATTAATTCGCACCCCAAGGTTATTATGAATAGTGCCTATCCTCTTAATCCTGAAATAATTATTGATTTGCGTCTATTTAATATTCGTTGTTTTAATTCATTAGAGGGTACGATCTTATATAGATCTATATTCTCGGTAAGTTGAATAGCGATATTATTTGTATGGTGAATATTAATTATTGACGGAATTCACGTCCCAAAAGATTGGGATTGACGATACCCCCTTAAAGAAGCTTATAAGTTTTGATCGGACCAAATCCTGTAAGTGGATTTGATTATCCGGCGGTCAAATAAATTAAGCAGAAGGACTTAAGAAATATCAAGATGCAGATTAAATTAAATTGTTAGTAATTGAATTTAATTGACGGGTATCGAGAATCTTAACGTGGGGAGAAATGGTAAGCATTTAATAATAGGAGCTCAATGCTAGAAGGTCTTGAGATTATAGATCAGAGTGCAATTATAGTTCTTTAGTGGTGTGAACTATAAGTCAGTATTTTATGAAAATTACAGAAACTGCTGCTAGTTTTCCATAATTACAGAAATCGCTGATAGGTGTCTGTGTTCCACTTGAAGTTTTACTCATAATTACTCCCCAATTCTCTGCTATAGCCCTATAAATATGCGGGTAGACTGAACCAATTTCATAACTTGTCTTCTAAGACTAAAGGCATCTGAGTTCTGCCGATACGAGTTCTCGATAGTTCGTAGCCCACACTACGTTCAAGATCGCGTAAAGAGAATACAGTAGAAGATCTGACAGGTGCTTCAACTCGGAATCAAATCATAGTTGAAGAATCAATCGATAAAAGGTATTCTTATAAATTAACTTTGGTTGCACGGATTTTATTTTGATCGTTCATCGTAAAAAAAATTATCTGGAGCCCGTTTTGGCGTTTGCCCGTCCAGTTAATTTTTAACAGAAAATCATTTGCAAAAACAAAGATCTTGGCAGTATTGCCTTCAATATAGGGTGCCTAGTCTTGCTCACCAGGGCTTAGGGTGCCTTGTCTTTTAAGGCTTGAGGGATTTGCCTGGCTCACCAGGGCTTAGCGTGCCTAGTCTTCTAAGACTTGAGGCTCCTAGTCTTCTACTAGGACGTGCAAGGTTTGCCTGACGCACGAGGACTTAAGGTGCCTAGTCTTCTAGGACTTGAGAGAACCGAAGGATCGTCACACACGCACGAACCTAGGTTTTTATTGCTTTCAGTTATTTGCTGCATATCTCTTACTTAGTCTTCTCTTATATATTCTATTCTTGTCTTCTTCTTTTCAAGTTGGTCACTATGTCCCAGGCTTTAGTGGTCCTGCCTCTAGAGAGGTGTTTGAGTGGTATGATGCCCTCCCTACTCCTAGCCGGGTTATTAACGATCCTCTGGCTTTGCTCAGTTCATACCCTTATTGGGTATGACGAGCAACGATCGAGTTTGGTTGACAGCTCTGGCTGAGCAGTGGTGAGATACCACCACCACCTTTCACTTTACCACCTTTGAGGCCACATTGACGCCTCTGGACTTCTCTATGATCACCGGCATTAGGGTTGGAGGAGCCCCTATCCCGTTTGATCCTACCATTGCTCGCTCTATTGATTCCCTACTGCACTTTCTTAGAGGGTTTCTAAACAAATGGACAGCAACTGTGTTCGGTACACATGGTTCTTTGACCGCTTCAGACATTTTCACTACTCTGAGCCCCTCCACTATGAATGGGTACTCGCGAAATTTTACTGTATCTGTTCGGTACCTCCTTGTTCTCGAACAAGGAGAACATCGTTCATTTTCACTATCTGGGTGCCCTGGCCAACCTTGACCGGGTTGCTTCATTTGACTAGGGAGGAGTTGCTCTCACTACTCTTTATGGCTTCATGAGGACTCTGACCCGGTTCCCCCAAGAGCTTAGCATAGGGGAATACTGGAGGGTTTTAGAGGTATGCTTTAGTTTTTGCACATTTCTATCATCCATTATCTGCTCGCTAACATCTTTCCTTTACAGCTGTGGACTTATGAGTTCCTCGGGCTTCACGTCCCAGCGAACTCCTCAGCAGACCCTCTAATCATTCCTCGCGCGGCATGGTGGTCCCGAGACCTGAAGGGAAAGAAGGCTGGAGGAAGGACATTGACTACTTCTGGGCATCTCTTGACCGGCTGACCCCAGACCAGGTATTACTATTCATTGCTTACTATACTGTATATTACATACTGTTCACCGTTCACTCTACGCTGCACTGCTTACTGATTACTGTACACTGTATTGTTCACTGTACTGTACTGTTAACTGATCATTTTTGTTCTTTGTTCTGCACACTGATCACTGTATCCTGTACACCGGTCTTCATATTGTACTATATTTACTGCTTACTATTCTTTGCCTTGCACTGTACTTTGAATTGTTGTTGGTCCACTGGGATGTCTGGTGGGGAGTGAAGGATCGGGGCTGCGCAGATCTGATGCGCAGCCGAGACCTTACCTCGAGGCGAATCCTACTGGATGGTCCATTTGGTCAGGAGTACTACCTCGAGGAGTGAGTAGTCCGCCAGTCACTCAGCCTCGATCACTTCAGGATACTGGTGGTTCCTCCAGTACGCGTGTGCCTGACTGACCTCTTGGGCCGTGTCGACTTCCTTCTAGAGATGATGCGGACTCACGCCTCAGAGTTGCTGGTACCAGAGGGGGACTACATAGCCCGGGCCTGGGCACACTTGCTAGGACCACTAGGACCCGGCCTAGCTGCTCCTAGTGGCAGAAGGAGGAGATGGGCACCAGAGGCTGTTGATGCCGGTGCTGCTGCTGCTGCTGCTGGAGCTACTACTGCCAGAGCTGCTGATGATGATGATGCTGCTGGAGGGATGAGGGGCCTAGAGATTCCATGGGAGATTCAGACAGTAGCATATGGCTACCCCTTTCCTCTGCTGGTTTTTGTTCTGCCAGCACCGGAGTTTAGGGCTGAGCTAAGTTAGATTTGTCTTTCTTTTTTCTCCTTTCTCCTTTCGTTTGGTTGCTTTCTTCGCTTGTTTACTTGAACTTCCTAACTTCTTTTTACAGGTTAACCAAGCGTAGCTAGATCATTTGTTGCTGATCTTTACTGGTCAGAGAGCATTGATCCGTCAGCTTGACGCGACTGTCCGAGCGGCTGGCATTATCTTTACTTCAGCGGGTATAGTGAGTGTTCTCATAACCCCTTTTAACATTTCTACACTTTTCTATACTCTGCTATGATCCTTGTTTACTTCTAACAGCATTCAGTACCGGCAGCTAGCATAGTACCACCACAGGTTCTGGTCCGACCTCCTGCTCTAGACCCGGCTCCAGTTCGTGGTCGTGGGTCTCGAGCATTTTCCTGAGCTCGCTCCGGAGGATCCATCGCTTCTCCCAGGAGTTGCTCCAGAACTGTATCCTCTTTCTCCAGCAGTGATGGTGATGACAGCGATGACGTCGAAAGGCTTTTTGAGGATGTCAGCTCGGACGAGGCGGTCCTTCCTCCCATCGGGTCCGCTTGAGACATTAGTGAGAGAGAGTGTTGTTTCCATCCCCAGTTATATTTTTTTTATGATACATTCAGCTACATTTGGTTTTTATGGGCCTGCATGCCCTAGTTTGCTGGTTATTGGGCTTGGGTTCCCCGGTTTACATTCCACTTTTTGATGCATTTGGGCCTCCGTGCCACTTCTTGCATGGTTTATTTTGTACATGCTGCTCAAACTATCATAGATGTATGATACAAGACTTAAAACTTACACAAAGTACAGAAATCACAAACTAATACATGCCCGTCACCTTTTAACATGGCAGTCGCCACATCCATCAAGGGTAACCTAGCGGTCGCCTGGTCAGAGGGGTGATGTCACTGTACGGCGTACCTTCCAGTTGGCAGTCGCCCACTCCAAGGTAGCGGTCGCCCACTCTAAGGTGGCGGTCGCCACTTTGACTGTGATATTCTTTGAATTTTTTATTTTTTACCTTTTTCATGCCATATAAATATAGCTCTAAAGGCCCCATTTCCTGTCACTCTCATCCCAAAATGGCTAGTCCCCTTTCTGCATGGATTGAGGCACTTTCCCATATCGAACATTTTAATTTTGCCCCTTTCGGCATCAATTCCCTATTTTCCCTAATGGCCATAAAGATTGACGGACTATTATTAAAAGCTGCTATTCAACTATGGGATCTGCAGTCCCACGTCTTTCGGTTTGGCTTTGAAGAGCTATACCACACTGTAGAGGAATTTGCTGCTATTCTGGACCCGTCTCCACGAAGTTTTACTGTTGTTTCCACTTTCTTCCTTTCGACTCGGCAGCAGGTGATGTAACTCTATAGCATATCTAGGATGGAAGCTTCTCTTCTGATATCAGATGACTGCCTTGACATTCCATGGATCATTGAGAGGTTTCGTCTTACTAGCGACCTTAGTGACCTCAACTTTTAGCTGCAACGTCGTTATGTCCTTTGTTTCTGTCTTCTTGCCTAGTATCTTCTCATCCCTCTGACGGGCGAGTTAGTTGCGCACTGGTTGACATCGTGGGTCAGATGTGGATGGGAAAGGACTTTGTACCACTTGTCTTAGCTGAGACGTTACTGGGACTAGATGCTGTTCGTTGTGGTGAGACCACTATTTTTATCGACAGCCCCTTGCTTCTTCAGGTAAGCTCAAACCTTTCTCTTTATCAGACTTTTGTCATACTGTAAGGATTTGCTCTTACTGGTCTAACTTTTGCTGCAGATCTGGCTGATGGAGAAGGTGAATCTTGTGGAGAAATCACCTACTGATAGGCACAATGCTGCAGCTTTCCTTTGTCGCCCTTACTACTAGATATACAGCACCGAGGTAGCCTGGAGACAGTACCTCTCTTCTCTAATTGGCCCAGATATCACCTAGCAGTGCTCCTGGTGGCAGATCCCTGCCATGACTCTGATTACCATGGATCACCCTGGTGTTTTGCTGATTGGTCTATGTTAGACTACTTTCTTTTATTCTCATCATATCATGTGGCAATTCGGTCGTAGTCCGACCATCCTTCATAATATCCGAGGCCGTTTATCTTCATCTGCACTGTGGGGCCCATTTCTAGCATTATATCAGGATGCCTGGCCATCTCGTTCACGAATGGAGATGTAGGAGCTGCAGTGTCCCGAGCTTTCTGTCGAGTACAGGACATGACTGATGCAGGATAGGGAGAAGAAAGACAAAGAAGAAGGAAAGCAAGCAGCAAAAAAGAGAGAGATTTGAGGCCTCTTGCTTTGTTTTAAAGATTTCATAGCTTTCTTTTTATTTTGTATGTAGAGTTAGGAACTTGCGCGCCCTCCCTTTTATTTTCAAAACCTTATAACCTAAAGCTAAAGTAATGAAAATCCCACATTATGTTTAAGAAGGTTCAAAATTATCCAAAGTTTTTAGGTTTAATTAAATGACTTTATTATCAAAATTCATAAATAAATTTGCATTAGTCTTACTCAAATTCAAAGATGGTTAAAAACAAAGAATGTGGCGGGACTTCTGATCAGAAGCTGCCTACGTATCCCAAGAAAATAGAATCTGGCCATAACGTAGTTTAGGCTTGGTTTGCTCTCGGGTATTGATTCTCTTCTTTTGTGATACCCTAACTTTTTCTAATGTCGCCCTTTTGGATTTTCGGCCTTACAGGCTATTCTAATTTTTGCCTTAGTCACCTTTTCGATTTTCAAATCAGCGAGCTTCTATTTTATCTTTATTTTTACCTCAAGGATAGTACTTTTTGAGCTGATTAAGATTGACTGGAGTGGAGAACACATTGCAATTCAAATCCATAATAATAACGCACCACATGTCATGATGGTTTCGATTAAAAATGGCCCGGACCAGTTTGGCTTGAATTTTCCCCTGGGGTTGAAGATGTGAGCTCTGATTTCCTTAAGAACCAGATCTCCTTCTCTAAGATCCCAGGTCTTGACCTTCTTGTTGAATGCTCGAGCTATCCTCCTTTGGTATCTTTATACATGAAATAGAGCCTGCAGCCTTCTTTCATCAAACAAAAGCAACTCTTTTATTCGGTTCCTCTACCATTCTCCTTCTGAAATACTAGCCTCGGCCACTACTCTTAACGAAGAGATTTCCACCTCAATGGAAAGTATAGCTTCCATCCTATACACTAGAGAGTATGGTGTGGCTCCCGTTGAAGCCCTGATTGATGTCTTGTATCCCCAGAGGGCAAATGGTAGATGTTCCAGCCAATTCTTATGTGAATTGATCATCTTTTGTAAAATCTTCTTGACTTTCTTATTTCCTGCCTCGACTGCTCCATTGGTATGTGGCCGATATGGTGACGATTTGTGGGCCACTATCTAGTATCCTTCGAAGAGATCCAAGACCTCTCCCTGGAAGTGTTATCCGTTGTCCAAAATAATCTTATGAAGGACCCCGTACCGGCAAATGATGTTCTGCTTGATAAACTTGGTGACATGTGAAGCTTTCAATACAGAGTAGGAGGCTTCTTCCACCCACTTGGTAAAGTAGTCTATGGCCACTAAAATGAACTCATGCCCATTTGACGCCTTTGGTGTTACCTTGCCGATTACATCAATGCCCTATACTGAGAACGGCCAGGGCGACGTCAGGTTATACAGTTGAGATGGGGGAACATGCACAAGATTTACATGAATCTGACACTTATGGCACCTTCGCACAAACTATATACAGTCTATTTTCATTGTCATCTAAAAGTATCCTTGTCGTAGGATCTTTTTGACTAGCATCTTTCCACTCATGTGAGGCTCATAGACTCCTGCATGTATCTCTTTCATCAGCTCCTACCCTTCTTCACTGTTAACGCACAGCTTATTGATTCCGAAATGTCCTCGTTTGTATAGTTTTTCCCAGCAAATGACAAACTGTGCAGATAATCGTCGTATTGCTCTCTTGCCCTTCTTGCTGGCAAACTTGGGGTATTCTCCTTTCTCCACAAAGTTTTAGATGCCAAAATACCATGGAAGGTTGTCGATGCTATCCTCGATTGCGGCTATCACCTTGTATGCTGGCGTTCTCTTCTGTTTGATTATCAAAGGCATCATTCAGACTTCGACTGGTATCTCAATCATGGATGCTAGGGTAGCCAATGCGTCGACGAACTTGTTTTGCAGTCTTAGCACATGAGTAAAGATTACTGATTCAAAACATGGTATTAGCTTCTCCAGCTCTTAATGGTAGAGAATTAGGGGTAAGTCCCTAACTTTCCATTCTCCTTTTGCTTGTGAAACCACAAATGCCGAGTCTCTGATAACTTTCAGCTTCCTTGCCCCTAATTTTGAGGTTGCCTCCAATTCAGCTAAACATGCTTCATACTCAACTTGATTGTTGGTAACTTCAAAATTGAGCTTCAAAGATAAGGGAACGTGCGATTTGTCAGGAGTGACAAGAACTCATATTCCATAACCATACTAGTTGGATGCACCATCAAAGTATAGAGTCCACTTGTCATCCTCGACTTTCATCAGTTGTTCGTCAGGAAACTAGAACTCTGTGTCTTCACCTCCCTCAACTGGTTAGTCGGTCAGGAATTCTGCCACTGCTCTACCCTTGACTAACTTCCAGGTGACATACTTAAGATCAAATTCTGATAACAAATGCAGCCAGCGAGCCAGCCTTCCTGTCAATGCCGGCTTCTCAAATAAGTATTTCAACGGGTTCATCTGGGATATTATATTTATTGTAAAAGGCAGCATGTAATGCCTCAGCTTTTGGGAAGCCCAGACCAAAGCCCAACATGTCTTTTCCAGTGGCGTGTAGCGTGTCTCTGACTCTGTCATCTTTTTGCTTAAGTAGTAGACTGCCTTTTCGATTTCAATTTCTCCCTCTTGCGTCAACATGCATCCCACAGCTGAATCAGCCACTGATAAATAAAGGATCAGTGGCTTATCAGGTTTAGGAGGAGATAAAATAGGTGAATTTTATAGTACTGTTGCACAGCATCGAGGGCATCTTGGTATTTTTGATCCCATTTAAACTTGACTCCTTTCTTTAGAAGGCGGAACAGCGGCTCACAGGTAGTTGTCAATTATGCGATGAATCGACTAATGAACTGTATCTTAGCAAGAAAGCCTTTGACTTCTCGCTCGGTCCTCGAGAGAGGCATTCCAAAGATTGCTTTAATCTTTGAGGGGTCAACTTCGATGCCCCGTTGAGTGATCATAAATCCAAGCATTTTTTCAGCAATAACTCCGAAGGCAAACTTCTATTGGTTGAGTCGCATATTGTATTTTCGAATCCTTTCAAAGAACTTTCGCAGCACTACGATGTGGTCGTCTAGATCCTTAGACTTTAATATCACGTCATCCACGTATACCTCGACCTCCTTATGTATCATGTCATGCAATAACGTAGTGGCAGCCCTCTGATAGGTTGCCCTTGCATTCTTCAAACCAAATGGCGTCACACGATAACAATAAGTGCCCCATGGTGTGGTGAATGCCATCTTTTCTCTATTCTCGGGATCCATCAATATTTGGTTATACCTAGAGAAGCCATCCATGAACGATAACAAGGCTTGCCCTGCCGTACCGTCTACCAAAATATCAATATGCAGTAATGGAAAATCTTCTTTCAGGCTAGTCTTGTTGAGATCTCGAAAATCCATGCAGAGTCGGATACAACCATCCTTCTTTAAAATCAGCACAATATTGGCTACCCACTTTGGATACTAGGTTACCATCAGGAATCCAGTATTGATTTGTTTGGAAACTTTTTCTTTGATCTTTAGAGCCCATTCTGGCCAGATCCATCTCAACTTTTGCTTGGCCGGCTTAGCATCAGGGTACAAGGGGATATGGGGTTAAACAATGTCGGGATCAATTCTGGACATATCCTCGTAAGACCATGCAAATACATTTTTGAATTCTTTTAATAAAATTATTAATTCTTCTCGTTCAACTAAGAATAAAGAAGAACCAATTTGTACATTTTGTAGGTTAGTTTCATTACCCAGATTTATTGACAAAGTTTCTTCAATTATTGGTTGAGCGCGCATTTCTTCTTCTCTTTTTATTAAAAGCTTTATTTCTTCGGGGATATTCCCGTCGAATTCAAAATTATTAGAAAGCGAATGAAATAAATCAAACAAAGCAGAGTAATGAGAAATCTCATTTATTTCATTGAAAAAAGAGGGGATTACAAGCTTGAAGGAAAAAGCAAAGTAAGGTGCACAAAGAGACGTGCCCTCAATCACGGACTCTGACTCAAACCTAGACTCAGGACGGACAACATGCACATTACAAGACTCTAAGATCCAGTTCTTCACTTCCTTTGCAGCCGCATCTACAATGAGCTTGGTGTAATCGGTTGGTGTGCTGAAGCCCATCACGAAGCAGTCTTGGTCAGTTACGAGCAGCTGGGCCTTCTTTTCGCTGAACAACACTCCCATGTCGATACCATCAAGTTTGTCTACCCAATCTTCATCTTAGATCTTCTTTTCCTCCTCTTTCCCTTTCATTGTTTCATCTTCTTTCGTATCAGATAATTGATGGCCAAAGAGGATTTCCAATCTTGGCAGCTTCTGATTGGTTTCTTCATCGATCCACGGCTCTGAAAAGCCACAGTACGGAAAATCTTCTCCTTCTTTGATAAAGTAGCCATTGAGCGTTTTTTAGTGTTTAACCTTTCGTTCCCTTTTAGGCCCTTCCAAATCTTCTTCCATTGGCTTGTATCCAAGACCGAAATGGCACGAAGCTGGCAATACTTGGATAGATTTCGAAATACCCTACTATTTGCGACCTAACGCCATTCTTGGGAAGTAAGACATTTGCCTCATCATTGTAACCGCTCGTGGGTTGATGTAATTTTCCTCTTCCTTCAATAGCATTTGCACATCCAGAGCTTCATCGAATTGAAATCCACTTAATAACACGTCCCCTTCGCCGTGCTGAACCTCCAAGAGGGTCGAAGCCTCTCCTTTTGGGGGCTGAATACTATCTTCTTCGTGGATGGTCAGTACTGCCTCATTTTTTTATCAACTTTAGCTTTTGAAGGAGGGTGTAGACACCCTAATTTGACCCCGCCTAATCTTAAGCAAATTCGATGATGAAAACAGGTGAAATGATGCCTCAGTACGATCCTCGAGAAGTGATCCAAGCCCGGTATTTGAACCCGGAACCTTCAAACCAATAAAATTTTGTCGAACCATCGAAACATGCTGCCCAAGTAAGGCGACCACCATGTTCATTGTGGCGGCCGCCAATAAAACCTCTTGAAAACCCTGGCCAAAGGTGGCGACCGCCACCTCTAACTTGGCAACCACCAACTTGTATTGTAGCGACCGCCATAGAACTTTGTGGAACCCTTCAAAAACATGGCGACCACCAACTCCAATTGGCCTGACATGCCCTAAAACGTGGCAGCACCTCATTGGTTGATGAACTCTATAAATACCGTACCTCTGGTACATTTTCAAGGACAGAAAATGGGTGAGAGGTTTTGAGAGATAAGTTCTGCTAAGTCGCCGAGCAATTCCGAGTCCCAACACTGAAGCCCTGCCGAAATACCGAGATCCTAACCTACTAGCACCTACATTGAAGCCTTGTTTGGATCACCCCCCGAAAATTAGAACACCGAGGCACAGTCCCCGACTTGAGAATTCCCAGGCAATCTAGGTACCGCATTTAGATCCCCGATCCTTCTAACTCCATTTTCTCTCTTTTGGAGTGATCGGGTTAAATTCAATTTCAACTTACGCATTTCCTTCATTTATGTAGTTAAACTTGTTTATTGATCACATTGCCTCATTTAACTTAGTCGCTTTAATTAATTTCTTAATTTACACATTCACACTAATCACAATGTCTTTTTCTTTAATTTATTTATCGAATTAGTGCTAACATAACGTGACGATACGACTAAACAATGTCGATATCGTTGTAATACAAGCGCTTACATAAAAATTGTTGCAATTGTTAATATTGTACCCATTTAATACTAATCCTCCTTTTAATGTTAATTTAATGTTTCTTTTGCTAATGTTTTATTCTCTTCTTTTAATATTAGTTAACCTTTAATCTAATGCTAATATTCATTTCTATTTTTTTTTTAATATAGCTTCATCTCTCTTTTGATATCTCATTTCTCTTTCCTTTCTTTAATGCTAATGTCCCATTTTACTTTATTTTCTTTTCTTCTAATACTAGTTTAAGGTTCCATCAATATCATTATTATAATGCCCTTCTCCTAGTGTTCCTTTTTTTTTTCTTTTTGTTAGTCTAACTTTCTTTTAATAACATTCTATTTTCTTTTCTTGTAATTTTGATTTAATGCACTTTTTCTTTTACTAGCATTAATTTAATATTTCTTTTCTAACTTTCTTCTTCAATTTCCATTTTCTTTTCTTTTAACATTAGTGTAATTGTCTTCCCTAGCCTTTTACTCTCTTTTCTTTTTTTCTTTTTTATTATTAGCATTATCTTTCCTTTCTTTTGTTTTTTTAATATTGGTATTATTTTTCTTCATTTTGTAAAATCCAAAAATCATAAAAAATCTTTTAAACTAATTTTTTCACCTTTTAGTATAATATTCTTCTCTTTTGTTTTTGTTTTCTTTTAAAAATGTAAATAGTTAGAATATCTATTCTTAGTATAACATTTTCTAAAACTCTTTTTATAAGTTTCTTTTATAAACCTTCTTTTAGGATCCTTTTTTATGCATCTTTTATTTTGTATTTCTCATTTTTTTTACCAATTCACCATGTTAATGTTAGTGCATATTTTAGTTTCTTTATTTAAAAGCATGTTTAGGATAGTTTAATTTATCTTTTACAGCAAATTCATATTTAGATAATTTTAACAGTTTCCATCATGTTTTACTATTTTATTCAAGTTTTGATAGTTTAATTCATTTTGATGAAATGGTATGCGGGTGTGTTCCATGTATCTTTTAGTTAGAAATTGCATGCCGTAGGATTTAAAATTTTTCTTTTGATACTTATTTTATTTAGCATTCTATATACGTATGTTATGTATTTTTCATATTTGATTTTAGGTGTTCTCTCTTTACCTCTATTTTTTTTATTTGCATGCATTTGAGAAATCATATTAGAGAACCAATGATAATTAGTATAGGCCAACCTTACGGTTGGGCGAACGGGGTGTCTAACACTTTTTTCGATTCGTACCTTAGCCCCCAAACTCTCTTTCTCTGGTTAACATTTTAAAGATCAGTAAGCTATTTATATTTTTCTTAGTTTTTCTCAAAAACTAAGTGGCGACTCTGTTTTCAACAAAAAGGGTTTTCAACATTTGATTTTCAAGGTGTTAAAATATTTTCCAAACATCTTTGAATTCCCATATTTTTGAAACATTTCCAAAACCTCTAAATCCCAACGCCACAGTATTTTTTGGCGACTCCGTTGGGGACTGGTTTATAAAATCGAATAAGAGGGCTAGACTTGAAAACATCATTGGTTCTTAATGAGAATTTCTCATTTGTATTTTCGCATGCATGTGCATTGTTCTTCAAACCCCCCTGCTTGGTCGACCTGATGCCTTGAACGTTCATCCATTTCGGAGATTATTGGGAAGACGGGCAACCCTTACTGACTGTACGCTACTATAGGTGCAGTAAAAGAGTTCGAGCGTAATGTTTGACCATGTCCTACACCACTCCAGGCATGGGAGGTATATACCTGGCTCTATTCAAAAGGTACCCTTTTCTATTGACCAAAATCGGCCTTTTGCATATAGTGAACTTAGCCCCCCCCCCCCCCCATTAGGTGCTGCTAACCCTAGTAGGATTATGTGTTTTCTTCATTGTATGTTTTGCTTGTATATTGTTAGGATTATTTTGTCTAGGTTTAAGCTTGTCATTTTTCTAAGTTTGGCCCAGGTTTTCTGTTATCCTTTGTCTTAGGTTAGTTTTTCCTTCGGGTTCTTACCCAAGCTTCGTTTCCACCATTTCGGTTTTTACACCGTAGCTTTCTTCTTAGTGTCATACCCGTATTTCGCTTTGATGCATCTATGATAGTTTCTCCCTCTTTCAGGTTTTTTCTGAGTTGTTAGTTCTATACCCCTGTTTTTGTTTAGGCTCGCTTTCTTCTTACCCTTGTTAGACTCGTCTTAGTTAGTTTCGTTTCCCTACGATTACGCTACTCGTTCTTCTAGGTCAAACCTGTCCTCTCAGCCTAATTCTATTTTATTGCCGAAGTACTACCCATTTTTTCACTCGAGTTTAGTCAAGCTTGCTCAATTATTATGCTGCTAGCATGAGCCCGACAGAGGCATTGTTTCAGTCTCTGTTTTTATCTACTCATGATTTGATATTTTGAGAATTTGAGAAGTGTCTGATACTGATTATTCTGCTAATCTCGCAATTCAGGTTTCTCTGTGGGTTTACCATTGGGCCGAGAAGAGTACAGTCGACACACATCTGGGTGAGATAAGTGACAGGTAGACTCTGTAGGGTATCCGAATAGACAGCTAAAATGGCAAAAAATGAGGTGAATCTGGCATCCCTAATGAGGGCGATCATTGATATGCAGAGAGCCATAGAGCAACAGACCCAGGCTCAAGTACAATGCTATGCGTAGATCTGGGCAATTCAAGCCCGTATGCCTGTTGTGAATGGACAATCAGAGGACACAAATTAGAATATCGAGGACTTTTGGGATGACAATCAGGTCCCCGATGGACCGCAAGTTGTTCTGCTACCACCACGGGTCTCTCGACAGGTGATAGTTGAGGAAGAAAACACTGCTCAGACTAGAGAATCTGCATTGGTTGAGAACATTGGCCGAATGGTGAAGGTCCTTAGAAAGGCCAAAGGAAATGAAGAGTACATGCTAGATGTGGGAGGACTATGTTTGTTCCCAGACGCTAAGCTACCGAAAAAGTTCAAAATATCGGATATAGTGAAGTTCGACAGAACTGGAGATCCCTGAATTCATTTTTGAATGTATGTTGGTACCCTATCGCCAATAGAAATTGATAACCAGTTGAAGGCCCAGCTCTTTCACCGACCTCTTTCTGGGGCAGCCCAAAAATGGTTCCTCTCCCTCGATGTAGCAAAGACCAAAACTTAGGAGGATATAGCTACGGCATTTGTCAGTCAGTACAGCTACAATGTCCAGCTAGATGTCACCACCAGAGAGCTCAAAAAAACTTGACATGAGACCTGAGAGTCTTTTGTTGATTTCCTGGCCCGATGGAGGGGTAAAGCTGCTAAAATGACAAACCGACCCTCTGAGAAAGAGCAAGTGAGGATAGTAGTAAAGAACCTGCATCCACGTTGAAGCGTTATTTGATCACGCAGTCACTCTCCACATTCGAGTAGTTGTTTGATGTCAGAGTTCATATAGAAGATGCAATCCAGTCTTGGGATATCAAGAAAGTCAAACCGAGCCAGAAACCCAAGAAGACCTTCCTCACAAATAACCAAAATTAGTCTGTTGCCACCAACCTCGTGTCTCGTTCGAACGAGGTGAACCTGCTAAACCCATCTTCTTCTGCTCAACCATCCAACAATACCCATCAGTCAAACAACGGTCAACAACAATAGAGTCCAAAGAGGGTGTTCACCCCCTCAACATTTCATTGTCCACCGCCCTAAGTCGGCTCATCGAGAAAGGGTTTATCAAACCATTGGACGTCATGCCTGTACCTGATCCCCTACTGCCAAGATTTAATGCGTCTCAATACTGCGCCTTTCACCAAGGTCACAGCCATTTGACTGATAGATGTATGAGACTCCAACATGAGATTCAAAACCTCATCGACAACAAGGTGATCCCACCACCATCTGCCACCCCAAAACGAAATGTCACGACTAACCCACTGCCAAATCATGCCAGGCAGGTTGGGGTAATTACATGTCTCTGGAGGAGTTAGGAGAACCAAGCTAATATATCTGTTCAGCATGTTTGTCGTGTCCTCATATTTCGGCTACTGAAGACCAGGTAGTTTGTTCATTGATTATGACCAGAGATGGCAGGGATGTCATAGAAGAGTGGAATGATAATGACTGAAAAGAATATCAGGCAGTAATTCCAGAGGAGGAGCGCAACGAAGAAGATGATTGGCCTTTGAATTACCCAGCCCGACCATATGGGTTTGGTCACGTGCTCGATGGCATCACTCTTCCCCAACTTTTTGAGGAAGAGGTATATGTCAATGAGATGCAGTCCCATTGACTGGTAAGGGTCTTGCTAAAATCAGAAGGGGCTGAGTGGACCAATTTCTGGGCCGCTCGGGAATAGTAGGTAGATTTTATCAAAGAATACATTTAGGCGAAAGTCGACAATACATGGGCTATAGACGATGATGAGAAGAGGAGAGGAAGAATGGCAATCGATGATTTAGGTGATTTGTGGGCATTTAAAAGCCCTCTGCCTGTGAACGAAGTACGACAGACCAGTGACACAATAATGGGGTTATGGGATCCCGAGGAGGGGATAGAACATCTGACCAGAAGTGGGCGGCATTTCAAGTCCGCCCAATTGGAAAAAGGGTAACCAAGTGAAAATAGGAAGGAAAAAGAACATGAAGAAGAGGATGATGCGGTGCTGAAGCAGTTAAAGAAGACGCAAGCCAACATCAGCATTTGGGGGCTACTGATGGCCTTCCATAAACACATACAAGCTGTGCTAAAGTTTTTGAATAAATCTAGCACTCCGATAGAGGCCACCCCAGAGCAGCTATTGGACTTATCCTGCTGACGATTGAACTGAAAGCTATTTTTTTCGATAAAGATCTGCCAGTAGAGGGAAGGAATCACAAAAAACCACTGCATATTACTGTTTAGTGCCTAGACAAATGGGTCCCTGTGACTCTCATCGATAACGGGTCTGCATTAAACGTATGTCCGCTCAGAACAACACTCTGTTTAGGACTAAAGACGGAGCAATTCATACCAAGCAATCAAGGGGTCTGGGCTTATGACAACATAAGGAGGGATGTACTGAGACTAGTGTCATTTGCGATATCAGTAGGGCCCTTGAAAACGTCGGTCGAGTTTCATGTACTAGATATACCAGCGTCTTTTAACTTATTTTTGGGTAGACCCTGGTTGCATGACCCAAGTGTCCAGGCTATAGCATCTACTCTCCATCAGAAACTAAAAATAATAAGAAATGAGGCAGTTCTGACTATTCACAGAGAGGACAACATTGATCCCCCGAGAGGAGGAGAGGGCACAACTTTGTTGGAAGTTCAGCATAGTGAAGATGATGTATTGCTTAGTGGTTTCCAATTTGACGAAGCACAGGCAATTTAGATGTTGATGAATGAAGAAGAAAGGCATATCAACCCGCGGGCAGTAACAATGATGAGAAAAATGTCCTTCTTTCCTGGTATGGGATTAGGGCGTAAGCAGCAGGGAATCCTAGAATCTATTCAGGTATTGCCGACTTCGCATCGTTTTGGTCTTGGGTATAAACCAACGGAAGAAGATCTGAAATGGCCTAAGAGGGGACAAAAGGCCAATTATTCCGGAACACTCAATGGGTACTTTGTCAAGGAATGAGAAGATTTTTTGTACTACAGCTTTCCAAAATCGTGGATCGACGAAGAAACCAATCAAAAACTGCCAAGGCTAGAAATCTTTTTCGACCATCAGTTGTTTGATACAGAAAAAGGAAGAGACAGTGGAAAAGGAAGAGGAAGAAAAGAAGATTCAAGAGGAAGACTGGGCCAACAAGCCTGACGGAATCGACATGGGAGCGTTGTTCAATGAAAAGATGATGCAGCTGCACGTAACTGACCTAGACTGTTTCATGATGGGCATCAGCGCACCAACTGACTGCACCAAGCTCATTATTGACGTGGCTGCAAAGAAAGTGAAGAACTAGACCTTTGAGTTTTGTGATGTGCAAGTTATTTGTCCTGAGTCTGAGTCTAAGTCTGAATCTGTGGTTGAGGGAACGCTTGTTTGTGCACCTCCCCCTGTTTATGCTTTTGAGTTTGTAATTTCATCTTCCTTTAATGAAATAAATGAAATTTTCGGTCACTATGCTTTGTTTGATTTATTTCATACGCTTTCTGACGATTTTGAATTCGACGGGATATCCCTGGAGAAATAAAATTTTTAATAAAAAGAGGAGAAGAAATACATACTGAACCAATAATTGAAGAAACTTTGTCAATAAATTTGGGTAATGGAACAAACCCGCAAAATATTCAAATTGGACCTTCTTTATCCTTAGATGAACAAAAATAATTAATAACTTTATTAAAAGAATTCAAAGATGTATTTGCGTGGTCTTACAAAGCTATGCCTGAAATTGATCCTGATATTGTCCAACACCATATCCCTCTATACCCTGATGCTAAATCGGTTAAACAAAAATTAAGACGGATTCGGCCAGAATAGGCTATGAAAATCAAAGAAGAAGTTGCCAAACAGATCAATGCAGGATTCCTCATGGTAACTGAGTATCCAAAATGGGTAGCCAACATCGTGCCGATTTTAAAGAAGGATGGACGTATCCGAGTCTGTGTAGATTTTTGAGATCTCAATAAGGCTAGACCGAAAGACGATTTTCCACTACCACACATCGACATCTTAGTAGACAGTACAGCGGGGCATGGCTTGCTGTCATTCATGGATGGCTTCTCCAGGTACAACCAGATTCTCATGGATCCCAAGGACAGAGAAAAGACGACATTCACTACACCTTGGGGAACCTATTGTTATCGTGTAATGCCGTTTAGCTTGAAGAATGTAAGGGCAACCTATCAGAAGGCTGCCACTATTTTACTGCATAACATGATACATAAGGAGGTCGAAGTGTACGTGGACGATAAGATAGTCAAATCTAAGGATCGAGATGGTCACATCATAGCACTACAAAAGTTCTTCGAAAGGATTCAAAAGTATAAGATGCGATTCAACCCGTAGAAATGTGCCTTTGGAGTCACTGCCGGAAAGATGCTTGGATTTATGATCACTCAACGAGGCATTGAAGTCGATCCTTTAAAGATCAAGACAATCTTGGAAATGCCTCCTCCGAGGATTAAGCAAGAAGTTATGGGCTTTTTGGGTAAAATACAGTTTATCAGCCGATTCATCGCAAAACTGACAACTACCTGTGAGCCGCTCTTTCGTCTACTGAAGAAAGGAGTTGAGTTCAAATGGGATAGAAATGCCAAGACACCTTTGATGTCGTACGACAGTATCTAAAAAATCCACTTGTTCTAGCTCTTCCCGAACCTAATAGGCCACTGATTCTCTATCTGTCAGTGACTGACTCAGCTATGGGATGCATGCTGGCACAAAAAAGAGAAGCTAAAATCGAAAAGGCTATCTATTACTTAAGCAAGAAGATGACAGGATCAGAAATACGAAACACACCACTAAAAAAGACATGTTGGGCCTTGGTTTGGGCTTCCCGAAAACTAAGGCATTACATGTTATTTTTCACAGTGAACATCATCTCCCGGATGGACTCGTTAAAGTACCTATTTGAAAAGCCGACACTGACAGGAAGACTGGCTCGATGGTTGCTGCTATTATCAGAGTTTGATCTCCAAAATGTCACCCGAAAATCAGTCAAGGGCAGAGGAGTGGCAGAATTCCTAACCGATCAGCCAGTAGAATGAGGTGAAGACACCGAGTTCCAGTTTCCTGACGAACAGTTGATGAAAGTCGGGGATGACAAGTGGACACTATATTTTGATGGTGTATCCAATCAGTAAGGCTATGGAATAGGAGTCCTTCTTGTCACTCCCGATAAATCACACGTCACTTTATCCTTGAAGCTGAATTTTGAAGTTACAAACAATCAGGCTGAGTATGAAGTGTGTTTAACCGGATTGGAGGCAGCCTTAGAACTAGGGGCAAGGAAGCTGGAAGTCATCAGAGATTCAGCACTGGTGGTTTCACGAGCAAGAGGAGAATGGAAGGTCAGGGACCTAACCTTGATTCTCTATCATCAAGAGCTATAGAAACTGATATCGTGTTTCGAATCAGTGATCTTTACCCATGCGCCAAGATTGCAGAACAAGTTTACCGACGCACTGGCTATCCTAGCATCCATGATTGACTTACCATCCGGGGTCAGGATGAGGCCTTTAATAATTGAACAAAAGAGAAAGCCAGCATACGAGACGACAACCGCAATCAATGAAAGTAGTGACGACCTTCATGGTACTTTGACATTCAGAACTTCGTAGAAAAAGGAGAATACCCCAAGTTTGCCAGTAAAAAGGACAAAAGGGCAATACGACGATTATCAGCACAGTTTGTCATTTACGGGGGAAGACAATACAAACGAAGACATTCTAGGGTCAACAAGCTGTGTAAACGCCAAAGAAGGCCAAGAATTGATGAAAGAAATCCACGCGGGAGTTTGTGGACCACACATGAGTGGAAATATGTTAGCCAAGAAAATTCTACGACAAGGATACTTTTGGATGACGATGGAGATAGACTACAAACAGTTCATGCGGAGGTGCCATAAATGTCAGTTTCACGCAAATCTCATGCACGTTCCCCCATCTCAGTTGTACAACCTGACGTCACCATGGCCTTTCTCAGTATGGGGCATCGATGTGATCAACAAGGTAACACCGAAGGCATCAAATGGGCACGAGTTTATCTTGGTGGCCATTGACTACTTTACAAGGTAGGTGGAAGCAGCCTCCTAGTCAGTATTGAAAGCCTCTCATATTGCTAAGTTCATCAAACGGAACATCATTTGTCGATACGGAGTCCCCCATGAGGTCATCTCGGATAATGGATCACATTTCCAAGAAGAGGTCTTTGATCTTTTCGAAGAATACTGAATAGTGGCTCACAAATCCTAACCATATCGGCGGCAGACTAATGGAGCAGTGAGGCAGCAAACAAGAACATTAAGAAAATCTTGCAAAAGGTGATCAACTCACATAAGGATTGGCTGAAACATCTACCATTTGCACTTTGGAGATACAGAATGTCAATCAGAACTTCAACGGGAGTTACGCCAAACTCTTTAGTACACGGGATGGAAGTTGTACTTCTCATTGAAGTGGAAATCCCTTCACTAAGAGTAGTAGCTGAGGCCAGTATCTCAGAGGAAGAATGGCAGAGGAACCGAATGGAGGAGTTGCTTCTGTTTGACGAAAGAAGACTACGGGCTCTGTTTCATGTATAAGGATACCAGACAATGATAGCTCGAGCATTCAACAAGAAAGTCAAGACTCGGGACCTTAGAGAAGGAGATTTGGTTCTTAAGGAAATTAGAGCACCTATCTTTGACCCGAGAGGCAAGTTCAAGCCGAACTAGTCCGGATCGTTTCTCATTAAAACCATCATGACCGGTGGTGCAGTCATTATTATGAATTTAGATGGCAATATATTCTCTACTCCAGTAAACCTCAACCAACTCAAAAAGTACTATCCTTGAGGTAAAAATAAAGATAAAATAAAAGCTCGCTGAGTTGAAAATCGAAAAGGCAACTCAGGAAAAAGTTAGAGCAGCCCACAAAGCCAAAAACTCGAAAAGGCGACCTTGGCAAAAGTTAGGGCATCACAAAAGGAGAGCGTTAATACCTGAGTGAGAATCGAGCTCGAACTACGTCATGGCCTGATTTTATCTTTTTGGGATACGTAGGCAGCTTCTCTTAAGAAGTCCAGCCACATTCTTTGTTTCTAACCATTTTTTAATCTAAATAAGACCAGTGCAAATTTGTTTCTGAATTTTGATTATAAAGTCATTGAAAGAAAAAAAACTTGGGATAAATTTGAACCATCTTAAACATAAAAGCGATAGTTTTCATTCTTTGATCAGAGTTACAAGATTTTTGAAAATAAAAGAGGGGCACGTAAGTCCCAAACTTTACAAAAAAAAAAAAAGGAAAGCTATGAAATTTTCAAAACAAAGCAGAGGTCCTCAAATCTTTCTCCTCTTTGCTACCTGTTTTCCTTCTTCTCTATCTTTCTTCTTCCTATCTTGTGTCAGCTGTGTCTTGTACTCAGCAGAAAGCTCAGGACATTGCAGAAATGGAGCCCGCAGCGCAGAAGAAAACAGACTGCCTCGAATACTGGGAAAAATGATCAAGCTTTGCCCGAACTGCCGCATGATCCTATGTGGGTAGTAGAAGGTAGTCTAACGAAGACCAATCAGTAGGACACCAGGGCGATCCATAGTAGTCAGAGTCATGGTAGGAATCCGCCACCAGGGGCACTGCCAGGTAATAGCTGGGCCGATCAAAGAAGAAAGATACTATAGCCAGGCTACCTCGGTGTCGCATATCTGATGACGGGGGCAGTAAAAGAAAGCTGCGGCACTGTGCCTATCAGTGGGAGGCTTCTGTACAAGATTTATTTTCTCCATTAGCCAAATCTGCCGTAGAAGTTAGAATAGTGAAGGAGAAGCCTTGGAGTATGTCAAAAGTCTGATAAAGGGAGAGGTTTTTAGCTTACCTCAAGAAGTAAAGGGCTGCCAGCAAAAGCAGTGGTCTCACCACGATGAACAGCGTCTAGACCCAGTAGTATCTCGGCTAAGACAAGCGGTACAAAGTCCTTCCCCATCCACATCTGACACGCAATGTCAACCAATGAACAGTTAACTCGTCCGTCAGTGGGAACAAGAAGATACTGGGTAAGAAGGTAGAAGCAAAGTGTATAACGTCGCCACAGTTGAAAATTGAGATCAATAAGGTCACCGGCAGGATGGAATCTGTCAATGATCCAGGGTATGTTAAGGCAGTCATCCTGTGTCAGAAGAGAGGCCTCCATCCTAGATAGACCACAAAGCTATATCACCTGCTGTCGAGTCGAGAGAAAGAAAGTGGGAACGGCAACGGAGCTCCGTGGAGCCAAATCCAAAATAGTAGCAAACTCTTCCATAGTGGGACATAGTTCTTCAAGGCCAAATCAAAAGACGTGAGACTGCGGATCCCACAATTGTGTAGCAACTGACAGTAAAGGTTTGTTGATCTTCACGGTTCTTAATGATAAAAGGGCATTAAGGCCAAAAGGGGCAAAGTTCAAACGTTCGATATGGGAGGATGCCTCAATCCATGAAGAAAGAGGATTAGCCATCTGGGTCAGAGTAACAGAAAATGGGGCCTCCAGGGTTGTTTTTATAAGGCAGAAAAGGGCAAAAAATCAAAATTTTGGCAAAAGGCATGTTCATTGTGACGACCACCACCTTGGAGCTGGCGATCGCCAACTCTAAAAGCATAGTGCCGTGACATCATCCCTTTGATCAGGCGACCGCCATGTTGTAACTAGCGATCGCCATGTAAGCATTCATGGAAAATGGCGACCGCCATGTTGATGCTAGCGATCACCATGTTAGCATGTATCAGTTTTTGGTTTTTGGTTTCTACACTCTGTGTATTATGCATCCAAGGAAGTTTGTACAGCAAACAAAAAGAAAGTCATAAAAGGCACGAAAGCCCAAAATGTATCAGAATAAAAATTGGGGCACCCAGACCCAATAAATAGCAAAATTGGGGCACGCAGGCCCATGGATCAAATATATGTATGTAAATATGTCAAACTGGGGCATGCAAGCCCATCAAAATAAATGTATCAGAATGAAACTAGGGAGGGGGGAAGCTCTCTCTCTCACTGATGCCTGGGGCGGACCCGGCGAGAGGAAGGACTGGCCTCGTCCGAGCTCATGTCCTCAAAAAGCCTCTCAATATAGTCATCTCAATCACTGTCGAAAGAAGAAGATATGGCTCTAGAGTGGATTCGGCCAAAAGAGACAGATCCTCGGGAGCGAGATCGGGAGGAGGCAGCACGAGAACCACGACCTCAGGCTGGAGCAGGGGAAGGAGCAGTAGCCCGTGGTGGTACTATACCAGCAGCTGGTACCGGAGGCTGTCAGAAGAAAATAAGGATCAAAATAGAGTACAGAAAAAGGTACAGAAAGGTTGAAAGGAGTTATGAGAACACTTACTATAGCCGCTGGAGTAAAAGTAATGACGGTCGCTCGGACAGTGGCGTCAAGCTGACGGATCAGTGCTCTATAACCGGAAAAGACCAACAGCAGATGATCTAGCCACGTCTGAATAACCTGTAAAAAGGGATTAGTCAGTTTAAGTAAACAAAGCGAAGAAAGTAACCAAATGGAAGGAGAAAGGACAAGGGCAAACCTGACCGAGCTCAGCCCTGAACTCAGGGGCTGGCGGAACAAGAACCGGCAAAGGGAAAGGTAACCGTATGCTACTGTCTGAATCTCCCACGGGATCTCCGTGCCCCTCATCCCTCCAGCCGCAGCATCATCACCAACAGCTCCAGCTCTCGCAGCAGCAGCAGCAGCGTCAGCATCGGCGGCCTCCGGCGCTCACCTCCTCCTACCATCAGTCGGGCCGAGTCCTAATGGACCCAGTAGATGGGCCCGGGCCCAGGCCGTGTAGTCCCCCTCTGGCACTAGAAGCTCGGCAGCAAGCGTCCCGACCAACTCCAATAGAAGATCTACCCGGCTTAGGTGATCAGTCCAGCGCATACAGGCCGGAGGAACCACTGGGATCCGAAAGTGATCCAGGCCGAGCGACTGGCGAACCACTCACTCTCCTAAATAGTACTCCCGTCCAAATGGACCCTCTAGCAAGATTTTCCTGGAAGTGATATCTCGGCTACGCATCAGGTCTACGCTAGCCCAATCCTCTACTCCCTACCAGATGTCTCAATGAACCTGCAGAGTACAGTGAACAGTATAATATACAGTAATCGATAAATGCATTGCAGTATCAGTGAACGAAATATAGTGATAAGTGTGGTACAGTACAGTGAATAGTATAGTGTAGAGAGTAATGAACAGTAAGTAGGGATACCTGGTCAGGGGTCAACCAGTCTAAGGACACCCGAAAGCGATCTATGTCCTTCCCTCTAGCATTCTTCCCCTTTAGGCCTCAGGACCACCTAGCCGCTCGGGGAATGACTGAAGGGTTCGCAGAAGAGTTCGTCGGGACATGAAGCCCGAGGAACTCATAGGTCCACAACTTCAAATAGATGTCAGCAAGAAGATAGTGAAAGATAATAGAAATGAATGGAGAACTGCAGAAACTAAATCATACCTCCCAAACCCTCCAGTATCCCCCAATGCTGAGCTCCTGGGAAAACCGAGTAAGAGTCCTCATGAAGCCGTAGAGGGTGGTGAGGGCAACTCCTCCCCAGTCGAATGTAGCAACACGGTCGAGGCGAGTAAGGGCACCCAGGTAGTGCAAATGTACGGTATTCTCCTTGTTCGAAAACAAGGAGGTACCGAACATATACATGAGAAAACCCTAGGCGACCCACTCGTAGTGGAGAGGCTCGGCGCACTGGAAATGTCTGAATCTCTCGAAGAACTAGGTGTATCGGACCCGATCTCTGTCCATCTGGGTGGGAACAACTCCAAGGAAATATGTTAGCGCATTAGGAGAACTAGCGATAGATGGATCAAACGGGATGAGAGTCCCTCCAACTCGAATGCCGGTGATAAGGGCAAAGTCTAGAGCCGTCAAAGTAGCCTCAAAAGTGGTAAAATGGAAGGTGTTGGTGGTATCCCACCACCGCTCAGCCAGGGCCGCCAGCCAGACCCGATGGTTGCTCGTCCTACCCAATAGGGGTATGAATCGAGCAAAGCCGGAGGCATCAATATAAGCCCGGCTAAGAGCAAGGAGGGCATCATACCACTCCAACACCTCTCTAAAGGCAGAACCTCCGAAACCACGGACATAATGACCAACCAGAAAAGAAGAAAACGGGCCAAGAATATATAAAGAACAGGTCGAGCAAGCAAAGTGAAAAAAAATATCTAAAAGCAAAATCCTAGGTCCGTGTGTAAGTGATGATCTTTCGGTCCTTTTAAGCCGTAGAAAACTAGGCACCCTAACCCTAGACTCGTGTGTAAGTGATGATCCTTCGGACCTTTCAAGCCCTAAAAAATTAGGCACCCTAAGTCCTGGTGCGCTGGGCAAATCTCTATCATTTTATTTTTTCAAACATAAAAAATTAAAAAATAAATTAAAAAATTTCTTCCCTCTAGTATTTGTGTTTTGCCCCTTTTTACCTTAACCTTTTAGGATTAATTTACCAGAAATCTTTGAAAATTTGCCCTAATCTTCTAAAAAAAAAAATCTTCCTCAAATTTTTAGGATTTTCTAAAAATTTTCAGAAATTTCTTAAAATTTTCTAAGATTTTTCAAAATTTTCCTCAATTTTCTAAAAAATTCTAAGCTTTCCTTAATTTTCTAAATTTTTTAAAAAAATTCAAAGACTTTTTCAAAATTCTCCTTAAAATTTTTTAGGATTTTCTAAAATTTTTTTAGGATTTTTCAAAATTTTTCTAAATTTTCTAGGATTTTCTAAAATATTTTCCTAAGATTTTTCAAAAATTTTCCTGAAAAAAAAATTTATTTTTCTAGATTTTCCTAAAGTTCTTCCTAAATTTTCTAAAAATTCCCTAGGATTTTCTAAAATTTTTCTTCCCTAAATTTTTCTATGACTTTTGAAAAATTTCCTAAGATTCTTTGCCCTAATTTTTAGAAATTTTTGACAACATTATTTTTTGATAAAAATTACCCCTTTAGTTGTCATATCCCAAAAATAAAAAAAAAACAAAACAAAAATTCCCCCCTTAATTTTGTGTTTTTTTTTATTTTTTTGATTTTCAGTAAAAATAATTGCCCCTTTCGTTGTTTGTTTAAAAATTCTAGTGTCCCTGCTGTTTTAATCGCCATTGCATAGATACCTAAACTAAGCTCAAATTTCAATCATCATTCATCATCCATATCATCATTAAAATAAATCATCATTCAATCATCATCATATCACAACACATTATCATGTCATCTGAGGGACCCTAGGCATGCATCTACATTTGATATATCATGCTTCAGCATTAAAACAGTGAGAATATGGTACATACCGAAGGTTGCTGGCGAGAGATATGGTGGTCAGGCTCCCAGAGAAGAACATCGGCAGTAACCGCATTAGTGGGAGGCTCGTAGCATCTCATCCCGCGTAGAACTACGCGATGAGGTACTAGAGCGTAAGTATGAGGGTCGAAGGACGCCAGACAACCCTCTCCAGCGTCAGGATCCAAGAAATCGGCCACAGCAGCATCTGCAGCAGCCTGTGCCTCGGCGGCTGTCCGTGACTCCTTAGCAGCCCGATGGAAGGCACGCTCCGCCTCGAGTACATGAGTGTCCATAGCAGCAGAAGGCAGCGTGGAGGTGACCCCGCCAGCAGGAAGACTGAAATTTGTGCCTCCAAGAGTCCCCATTGAGGAACTCCCAGTAGCAGATGGGCCCCGTCGTGCCTTAAGGTCGTCATCTCCATGGCCCTAGCCCGCCATGAATAGAAAGGGGATCACAAACAACAGTGTAAACATCTCATATCAAGAAAAAGCGAGAGGCAAATAGCACGAAAGCTAAAAGACAAAGGAAGAACACAAAAGCTTGAGAAAAGGTTGAGAGTGCAGAGCCGCTAGAGTGAGAATGGGAATGGGAGAATGAACCACGCTCACGCGTCTCAAGGACCATATGCGCGTTTGAAGTTAGAGGTTGCCACTTCTAAAGTGAGCGACCGCCATGTCAGTGAAGAGACACATAGCGACCGCCATATTGGAATGGTTTTTACCGCCATATCAGAGGGGTTTGGGCTTGGCGACCTCCAAGTTGCCAAAGGTCACGTCAGGTCAGTTTGCCATTATGACGTTTTGGGGTTTGAGAGGGGCCGTTTGGGGCTTTCAATGTATGTTTTTGTTTTTTTGTTTATCTTATTATTTACATGCATTTTATTAATGTAGGTTATTTTCACTTTGCTTTATTAGCAAAATTAATTTTCAGAAATATAAAATTTTTAATTATTTTTCTTTAAAATTTTTACTTGGTATGTGTGTTATTCTAAAAATGATCTTCAGAGCTTTTCAAAAATGATTTTATAAATCTCAGGTGTTTCTTAAAAATACTTCGAGAAAATTTTTGCGCATTTAGAAATAATTCTAAAAATAATTTTGTGTGTTAAACTCTTATCTTTTTGAGGTGTATTCTCCTTCCGATAAATCTAATTTTAAGCCGCAACTTAGCTTTTAACTCGCGTCCTGAATTTTTAGGTCTTAATTCGACCGATTAATTCGCGGTTATCATTCCCGATAAATCTAGTTTTAAGCCATAGCTTGGCTTTTAACTCGTGTCCCGAATTTCTAGGTCTTAACTCGACCGATTAATTCGCAGTTATCCTTTTCGATAAATTTAGTTAAAAGTCTTAACTTGGCTTTTAAATTATTTTTATCCCTCATCTCGTCCTGAATTTTTAAGTCTTAACTCGACTTATTAGTTTGATGTTTAACTCGTCGGTCTTTCTTATGACCCTAAACTGATTCGTCGATCCTCCTCATGACCCTAACTGATTCGTCGATCCTCTTCAAGACCCTAAACTGACTCGTCGGTCCTGTTTATGACCCTAAACTGACTCGTCGGTCCTTCTCATGACCCTAAACTGACTCATCAGTCCACCTCATGACCCTAAACTGACTATCATCGGTCCTTCTCATAACCCTAAACTGACTGTCGGTCCTCTTTATGACCCTAAACTAACTCGTCGGTCTTTCTCAAGACCCTAAACTGACTCGCCGGTCCTTCTTATGACACTAAACTGACCCTAAACTGACTCATCGGTCCTTCTCATGACCCTAAATTGACTCGTTAGTCCTCCTCATGACCCTAAACTGACTCGTCAGTCCTCTTTAAGACCCTAAACTGACTGGTCGGTCCTTCTCATGACCCTAAATTGACTCGTCGGTCCTTCTCAAGATCGTAAACTGACACGTCGGTCCTCCCATGACCCTAAACTGACTCGTCGGTCCTCCTTAAGACCCTAAACTGACACGTCGGTCCTCCTCGTGACCCTAAACTGACTCGTCAGTCATTCTCATGATCTTAAACTGACTCGCATTGCATAACACTATACTTGTCATGCATCATTTTTTTTCTTATCATTGCATCCCTGCATTTTGGCCCATGAACTACGTTTTGATCTAATCCCTAGCAAAGAGATACGTAGGTAGCTCGATAAAAATTCAAGTACGACGAACATCATATGTATGCTTGTGTGTTTGTGGCCTAAGATTGGCGGCTCGGTCAAATGGTTATTGTCTCTAGGTCTTCGATATAACTTGCTTCCTACATTACTATGCAAGTTATATCATAGAGGGGAAACTGTAGACACCCCAATTTGACCCCACCTAATCTTAGGCGAATTCGATGATGAAAATAGGCAGAATGATGCCTCAGTATAATTCTCAAAAAGTGATCTAAGCTCGGTATTTGAACCCAAAACCTTCAAACCAATAAAATTTTGCCGAACCATCGAAACTTGCTGCCCAACTAAGGCGACCGCCATGTTCATTGTGGCGACCGCCAATAGAACCTCTTGAAAACCCTAGCCAAAGGTGGCGACCGCGATCTCTAACCAGGCGACCGCCAACTTGTATTGTAGCGACCGCCATAGAACTTTGTGGAACCCTTCAAAAACATGGCAACCACCAACTTACATTATGGCGACCGCTAACTCCAATTGGCCTGATATGCCCTAAAACGTGGCAGCACCTCATTGGTTTATGAACTCTACAAATACCGCACCTCCGGTATGTTTTCAAGGACAAAAAATTGGGTGAGAGGTTTTGAGAGAGAAGTTCTGCCGAGTCACCGAGCAATTTCGAGTCCCGACACCGAAGCCCTACCAACATACCGAGATCCTAACCTACTAGCACCTACGTTGAAGCCTTGTTTGGATCACCGCCCGAGAATTAGACCACCGAGGCACAGTCCCCGACTTGAGGATTCCCCGGCAATGTAGGTACCTCGTTTGGATCCCCGATCCTTCTAACTCCATTTTCTCTCTTTTGGAGTGATCGGGTTAAATTCAATTTTAATTCACGCATTTTCTTTATTTATGTAGTTAAACTTGTTTATTAATCACATTGCCTCATTTAACTTAGTCGCTTTAATTAATTTCTTAGTTTACACATTCACACTAATCACAATGTCTTTTTCTTTAATTTACTTATCGAATTAGTGCTACCATAACGTGACGATACAACTAAACAATGTCGATATCGTTGTAATACAAGCACTTACATAAAAATAGTTGCAATTGTTAATATTGTAGCCGTTTAATGCTAATCCTCCTTTTAATGTTAATTTAATGTTTCTTTTGCTAATGTCTTATTCTTTTATTTTAATATTAGTTAACATTTAATCTAATGCTAATATTCCTTTTTATTTTATTTTTTGTAATATAGCTTCACCTCTCTTTTTATATCTCATTTCTCTTTCTTTTCTTTAATGTTAATGTCCAATTTTACTTTCTTTTCTTTTCTTCTAATACTAGTTTAAGGTTCCATCAATATCATTATTATAATACCCTTCTCCTAGTGTTCATTTTTTTTTCTTTTAGTTAGTCTAACTTTCTTTTAATAACATTTTATTTTCTTTTCTTGTAATTTTGATTTAATGCCCTTTTTCTTTTACTAGCATTAATTTAATATTTTTTTTCTAGCTTTCATCTTCAAATTTTATTTTCTTTTCTATTAACATTAGTGTAATTGTTTTTCCTAACCTTTTACTCTCTTTTTTTTTTCTTTTTTATTATTAGTTTTATCTTTTCTTTCTTTTTTCTTTTTAATGTTGGTATTATTTTTCTTCATTTTGTTAAATCTAAAAATCATAAAAAATCTTTTAAACTAGTTTTTTCACCTTTTAGTATAATATTCTTCTCTTTTGTTTTTGTTTTCTTTTAAAAATGTAAATAGTTAGAATATCTTTTCTTAGTATAATATTTTCTAAAACTCTTTTCATAAGTTTCTTTTATAAACCTTCTTTTATGATCCTTTTTTTATGCATCTTTTATTTTATATTTCTCATTTCTCTTCCCAATTCACCATGTTAATGTTAGTACATGTTTTAATTTTTTTTATTTGAAAGTATGTTTAGGATAGTTTAATTTATCTTTTGTAGCAAATTCATGTTTAGATAATTTTAATAGCTTCCATCATGTTTTACTGTTTTATTCAAGTTTTGATAGTTTAGTTCATTTTGCTGAAATTGTACGCAGGTGTGTTCCATGTACACAGGTGTGTTCCATTAGTTAAAAATCAAATTCATGTACGCAGGTGTGTTCCATTAGTTAAAAATTGCATGTCGTAGGATTTAAGATTTTTCTTTTGAAATTTTTTGATTTTGGATATTTGATTTTGGATTTTTTTTTGCCTCTATGTTCTTTATTTGCATGCATTTGAGAAATCATATTAAAGAACCAATGATGATTAGTAGATGCCAACCTTACGGTTGGGCGAATGGGGTACCTAACACCTTTTTCGATTCGTACCTTAGCCCCTGAACCCTCTTTCTCTGGTTAACGTTTTAAAGATTAGTAAGCCATTTTTGTTTTTCTTAGTTTTCTCAAAAACTAAGTGGCGACTTCATTTTTAGCAAAAAGGGGTTTTTAAATTTTAGTTTTCAAGGTGTTAAAATATTTTTCAAACATCTTTGAATCACCATATTTTTTAAACATTTTCAAAACCCCTAAATCCCAACGCCACAGAGGGTAGATGGCACTGCCTGGACGTTTGGATCGTGCAGCCATGGCTTGCCTAACAATAGATTGAAGGAAGCTGGCATGTCTAGTATATGGAATTCAACTAACGTCTCCAGAGGCCCCACTAACACTGCAAATGATATTAGTCCCAACACATCCCTTCTTGTATTATCGTAGGCTCGAACTTCTTGGTTACAGGGCGTGAAATGGTCCAGCTTCATCCCTAGGCAAACTGTAGTTCTGAGTGGGCATACATTCAAGGCTGAACCATTGTTGATGAGTGTTACCGGGACCCATTTTTCTAAATACCTGACTGTAATGTGTAGAGGCTTATTGCGATTCTTCCCTTCTAATAGTAAATCTTTCTCCGAAAAAGAAATTACTTTTGGCTCTACAACTGGCAGTAATAATCCAATCAACTGTTCAGGGGTCGCATCTATCGATACATTGGCTTCGTTCAGAACTTTCAACACGGCTTGTCGATGCCGATGTGAAGCCATCTGCAAGCCACATATGTTAATGTTAGCTTGTGTCTTCTTCAGCTGCTTCAGTACAACGTCGTCCTCTTCTTCCTGTTTCGTCTCTTTTCCCTTCCCGCTTGTCTGTCCTTTTTCAAGCTGGGCCGGCTTGAAGTGTCACCCACTTCTAGTCAGATGCTTTATTCCTTCCTCGGGATCCCACAATTTTGGTATCGTACTTTTAGTCTACCTTACCTTATCCACGCACAGAGGGCTTTCAAATGCTCATAAATCATTTAAATCATTGACCACTGCTCTTTTTCTTCTTTTCTCGTCGTCCTCAATGGCCCACGTATTGTCGATCTCTTTCTAGATGTTCTTTTCAATAATACCCACCTACTGTTCCTAAGCGGCCCAAAAGTTGGTCCATTCAATCCCATTCGATTTTTGCACAACCCTTACTAACCAATAAGATTGCATATCATTAACATATACCTCCTCTTCAAAAAGTTGAGAAAAGGTAACGTCGTCGAGCACATAGCCAAATCTATATGGTCGTGCAGGGTAGTCCAATGGCCAGTCGTTTTCCTCATTATGCTCATCTTCTTCTTGTTGGTTGACTTGGATTGCCATCTGATACCCTTCCCAAACATCATCATTTCATTCCTCCATCATATCCCATCCATTTCTAGTCATAATCAGTGAACAAGCTGTCTGATCCTCAGTAGCTGAGACATGCGGGTGTGGCAAATGCACTGAACAGATGTATAGGCTCGGATCTTATGATTGTCCCAGAGACATGCAGTTTACCCCAGCTTGCTTGGCATGGTTTGGCAGAAGGTTGGTCGTGACATTTGGCTTTGGAGTAACAGATGGTGGAGGGATTACTTTGTTATCGATGAGATCCTGGATCTCATGACGCAGTCTCATACACTTACTAGTCAGATGTCCGTGACCCTGGTGTTATGCCCAGTACTAAGAAGTATTATACCGCAGCGGTAGGAGACCAGGTACGGGTATGGGGTTCAACAGCTTGATAAATCCTTTCTCGACAAGTCGATTCAGGGCTGTGGATAATAAAATGTTGAGGGGAGTGGAGACTCTTCTTGGCCTTTTTTGCGACTGTTGACTGTTGTTTGACTGTTAGGTATTGTTTGATTGTTGGACGGAGAATAAAGCGTTCAAAAGATTAACCTCATTCTAACGAGAAACGAGGTTGGCAGAAGAAGACTAATTTTGGTTGTTAGTAGGGAAGGTGCTTCTTGGTTTCTGACTGAGCTTAGCTTTTTTAATGTCTCCAGACTGAATGGCATTCTCAATCTGTACCCCAACATCAAATAGTTGCTCGAAGGTAGAGAGCGGCTGTGTGATAAGGTAATGCTTCAGAAGGGACTGCATATTTTTCACCACAATTCTCACATGTTCTTTCTCAATAGGACGGTTCATCATCTTGGTTGCTTTCCCTCTCCACCGGGTCAGAAAATCCACGAATGATTTTTGATTCTCCCGACAGGTTGTTTTTAGCTCTCGAGTAGTCTCGCCCAGCTGAACGTTGTAACTGTATTGATTGGTAAATGCAGTGGTTATATCTTTCCAAGTTCTAGTCTTAGCCACCTCTAGAGAGAGGAACCATCTATGTGCTGTCCTGAAAAGCGACCGATGGAACAATTAGACCTTTAGCTAATCATCAATTCCCATGGGAGAAAGAGTACCAACATACATCCTGAAATAGATTTGGGGATCTCCGGTGCCATCAAACTTCTCTATCTCCGGCATCTTGAATTTTTCTGGCAATTTGGCATCTGGGAATAGACACAAACCACTTACATCAAGCATGTATTCTTCTACTCCCTTCTCCTTTCTCAGGACCTTCTCCATTCGATCAATTTTCTCCACAAATGTGGACTCCCTGGACTGAGCAGTGTTCTCTTCTTCTATCACAATCACGCACGGGACCAGAGGTGGCACATCAACTTATGGTGCGTCTTGTCCCCGATTATCATCCCAGAAGTCTTCTCCATTCTCATTCTATCATCTGACTGTCCATTTACGTTGAGCAGACGGGTCTAATTGCCCGAATCTACGCTTGGCATTGATTTTGAGCATGGATTTGCTACTCTACGGCCCTTCGCATCTCAGTGATCGCCTCATCAAAACTGTCAAGTTAACTTCATTTTCTGCCATTTCAAATGATTCAGTTGGTTGTTCAGATATTCTGTTGAGTCTACCTATTTCTGACCTAGCCCATACATGTGTCGACTGTAATCTTTCCAACTCAATGAACTAAACCCGAAGAAAACCTAAATTCCAAAAGTAGAATACCCAGTATCAGACACTTCCCGGATAAGAATTTTGATGACAGGTGGCAAACATCTCAGATACCAAAATGGCTGACCAAAAACAGAGACAATCACTAAAACTGAAGCAATGCCCCTGCTGGGCCCAAACTGGCAGCATAACAACAGGACATCCAAATATCAGGGGTAAAGGCTAAGGAGAAGCTTAACCAGATTCTAGAGGAAAGGTTTACCTAAATGGAGAAACGGGTAGCACTCCAACAAGAAATAGAGCTAGGCCAAAAGGGACTGGTTTGATCTAAAATTCTAGGAAAAAACGGGCAACACTCCAGTAGGGAAGCAAAACTAGCTCGCACTAGTCTAACAAGGTTTCAAAGGAAGCGAGCCTAATAAAACAACGGGGGATAAAACCAAAAATCTGAGAAAAATTTGAAAGAGAAAAACTATCCTAGAGGCTTCAAAACAAAATACGGGTATAACCCCAAGAAGAAAACTAACGGCAAGAAAGCCAAGCAAGGTGAAGATCAAAATCTGGGTAAGAACCTAAAAGAAAAACTAACCTAAACAAAGGGTAATAGAAAACCCGGGCCGAACCCAGAAAAGAAACTAGCCTAATCCGAATAAACAACCCTAACAATCACAACCAAAACATACAATTAACAAAACGCATAATCCTACTGGGTTAGCTGCACCTAATGGGGGTTCTAAGCTACTATATGCAAAGAGATCGATTTTAGTCAATATTCAGGGTACCTTCTGAACAGAGCCGGGTATATACCTTCCACGCCTAGAGTGGTGCATGACATGGTCAAACGGTATGCCCAAACTCTTTTACTGCACCTATGAAAGCGTACAGTCAGTAAGGCTTGCCCGCCTTCCCAACAATCCCCTAAACGGATGAACGTTCAGGGCATCAGGTCGACCAGGCAAGGGGTGTAAGAACAATGCACATGCATGTGAGAATGCAAATGAGAAACTCATCCTAAGAACTAATGATGTTTTTAAGTCTAACCCGCTTAATTGATTTTGGAAACCCGTCCCCAGCAAAGTCGCCAGAAAGTACTGTAGCACCAAAATTTTGGGGTTTTGAAATGGTCAAAAATAAAGAATTCAAAAGATATTTGAAAAATATTTTAACACCTTGAAAGTCAAATTTTGAAAATTTTCTTTTTTATTGAAAATAAAGTCGCCACTTGATTTTTGAGAAAAACTAAGAAAAACAAAATGGCTACTGATCTTTAAAACATTAACCAGAGAAAGAGAGTTTGAGAACAAAGGTACGAATCGGAGAAGGTGTTGGGCGCCCCGTTCGCCTAATCATAAGGTTGGCCTCTATTAATTATCATTGGTTCTTAATAAGATTTATCAAATGTATGCAAATACAGAAAATAAAAATAAAGAGAGAATATCCAAAATCAAATACGAAAAATACATATGTATATAGAACTCCAAATCAAACAAGTATCAGAAGAAAAATCTTAAATCTTACGGCATACAATTTCTAACTAAAGAATATATGAAGTACACCCACATGTGATAATCAGCTAAAGAAAAGAAATCATGAATTAAAATCAAGAAGAAACATGAATTGCTAAAAATGTTACCTAAACCATTCTAAACTTGTTTTTATTTTACACGAATTGTACCAAAAATGTATAATACCAAATGTTATAGCAAATTTCTAATAAAGAGAAACAAAAGAAAATCTACAAAAGAAAATTTAACCAAATAAAAAAAGAGATTTTAGGAAAAAACACAATTAGACTAATTAGAAAAACGATCTAAAAATATTTAATATTTTAAATAAAACAAAAGAGGAGAAAAGAAAAATGAAAGAAATCATACGAAAAAGGGAGTTAAACTACTATTAAGAGAGGAAACTGCATTGACATTTAAAAGGTGAAAACAATGGGAAAAAAAGAATATTAAACTAGCAAAAAAGACTTTTGTGATTTTTGAGGTTAATAAAATAAAAGAAATAAAATAAAATAAGTACTATGAAAGAAAAAAAATAAAGCAATCATTAAAAGAAAAATAAAAAGAAAATAAATGGAACACTAGTAAAAAGAAAAATAAAAGTACATTAAAAGAAAAAGAAAAAAAATATTAACATTAAATGAAAGATTAAACTAACATGAAAAGAAAAAAAAATGAGATATTTGCATTAAATGAAAGATTAAACTAACATTAAAAAGAAAAAAAAAGAGAACCGTACATTAAAAGGAAAAAATAAAGTTAGCATTAAAAAAAAGAAAAGAAAAAGAAAATGATACATTAAAAGAAAAAATTAACATAACATTAAAAGAAAAATAAAAAATAAAATATGGGTGTAATATTGATAATTACAACCATACATATGTAAGTGTTTGAATTATAACAATAGCGACATTTTTAGTCGAATTGCGAAATTATGTTAACACTATTTAATGTATTAATAAATTTAATACAAGTAAGTAACTAAATTAAATAAGCTAAGAAGGGCTACTTTACCAAATTAAACACATTAAAAAAATAATTAAAACAACTATATAAGCAATGTAAAGGATGAAATAATCAAATTAATCCGGTCACTCTAAAGAGGTAGGAAATGGAGCTAGAAAGACTGGGAATCTAAACAGAGTACCTAGATCGCTAAGGAATCCTCGAGTCGAGGAATAGTGATGGGCAATTCGATACTCGAGCGATGATCCAAGCTAGGGTTTTAGAATCTCGGTGCCATGGGTTCAGCTCTCGGTACTTCGGCAAGATTTTGACGTCGGGGCTCGGACTCGCTCGGTAATTCGGCAGAGCTTCTCTCTCTAAAATTCTCCCATTCTCTCCAGAAAACGTACCAGGGGGTACGGTATTTATAGAATTGTTCAATCAATGAAAAGCTGACACGTTTTGGGACACATTAGATAATTTGAAGTGGGCAGTCGCCAGGTTAGGAGTTGGCGGTCGCCACAAATGAAAAGGTTTCAAAAAGTTCTATTGGCGGTCGCCACAATGCAAGTTGGTGGTCGCCAGGTTGGAGGTGGCGATTGCCACTTTGGCTAGGGTTTTCAAAAAGTTCTATTGGCCGTCGCCATAATGAAAATGGCGGTCGCCACAAAAAGTGAAGTTTTTCAAAATGTTCTATTAGCGATCGCCACATTGGAGTTAGTGGTTCAAAATGATTTCATTGGTTTGAAGATTTTGATCATTGGGTTCAAATACCGATCTTGGATCATTTTTTGAGGATCGTACTGAAGCACCATTCTAATCATTTTTTATCATTGGATTCACCTAAGATTAGGCGGGGTCAAATTGGGGTGTCTACAATTTCTAACTCGACTTCTAAGCTTGTTAACCCAAACGCCCGAAGGCAAAACTGATCAATCCTAAAGTTCAACCCCTATGCTTACATATATGCATCATTCACATATTTAAGAAGTGATCGTACTCATGTTACAAAACATCTAAACACATACAAACATGCACACGCAATTAAGCTCACAAGGTGATGCACCCTCTTCCCATAGCTCTTAAGTATTCGAACTCAGAGCTCTGAAACCAAGTTGTTATGCCCCAAACTCTGGGTCACCCGAAACACCATAAATAACGTCCAACCCGATGTTTCACTCACAAGATAAAAAGCATACATGCATTAAATGTAAACGCCAACAGGCTTACAACACTTGGTCCCAACACCAAGAACATAGAAAACAATACATGGTCCAAAAAGGAAACAAAAGAAGACTACAAGTCTTCCGCCCCAATTGGCTCCTACGAATTAACATGCGTGATCGTATGCATCGAAAAAATATTTTCAAATCCTACACCGTGAGCTAAAGCTCTGCAGAAACTAGACAAACAGAAAATAAAAGCTAAACATGCTAGGAGAGTAATATGTATGTTATGACTCGCTCGTGCCTCAAAATAAGTTTTACAGGATCAAATGTAATGCGAAAAGATATAAGATTTTTTGACTCACACAAGTCTCGAAGAAAAACAGTTTGATATATATACATATATACTACAATGCTTCACATGCAATCATCGACTCTCATGAGCCCCAACTCTCACGAGCCTCACACACAACACAAACCATCCACACAACGTAACACATGCAACCCTCACCACGCAATACATGCCATCCACACAACGCAACACATGCAGCCCTCACCACGACTCATCCAACCCATGCAACATATGCACACATACAGCTCACGCAGCACCCGCTACACCTGTAACCCGCGCAACACACACAACACATGCAACCCGTGCAACACACGCAACACATGCATCATCAGGACAACATTTTCATCCCTCAAATTCCCATACACACACATAGTCAACTAGAGTTAAGGTTTATCAGACCACATTTTCGTCCATTGTTAACCAGAGTTAACGTTTATCACACCATATTTCCGTCCATCGCCAACTACACACATACATGAATAAAACAAGAGTTTTATATACATGAGGAGCACATTTTCGTCCCTCAATATGCATTAGTAAAACTAGAGTTTTAAAATGCACTAAACCACGTACAATACTACATTTCACGTAACGACATCACGTGCCACATAACTCGTCACGACATCACATGCCACACAACTCAACACGACATCATATGCCACACAACATGACGTCCACTCACCCGGACGACCCGTCCACTCACCAAGACAACCAACAATCTACAAAACAAAACCTAACCCGAAAGTCAACTCCAGACCTCCCACAATACAATTTCCACAAACGTTTTCAAAAAACACCATCTTTTCCGAAAACTCTCCCTTTTAGAAAAAGAACTTCGAACCCAAACAGATCCTACACCCAACTATGCCACGATTAACAAAATCACATCACCCTCTGTAGACACCCCAATTTGACCCCGCCTAATCTTAAGTAAATTCGATGATGAAAATAGGTGGAATAGTACTTTAATTCGATCCTCGAAAAGTGATCCAAGCTCGGTATTTGAATCCGGAACCTTCAAATCAAAGAAATTTTGTCGAGCTTTCGAAACTTGCTGCCCAAGTAAGGCGACAACCATGTTCATTGAGGCGACCGTCATGTTCATTGTGGCGACAGCCAATAGAACTTCTTAGAGACCTTAGCTAAAAGTGGCGACCGTCACCTCTAACTTGGTGACCGCCAACTAGTATTGTGGCGACCGCCATAGAATTTTGTGGAACCCGTCAAAAACATGGCGACCGCCAACTTACATTATGACGACCGCCAACTCCAATTGGCCTAATATGCCCTAAAACGTGACAACATCTCATTGGATAAAGAACTCTATAAATACCGTACCCCTGGTACATTTTTCAGGACAGAAAATTAGTGAGAGGTTTAGTGAGAGAAATTATGTCGAGTTATTGAGCAATTTCGAGTCTCGACGCCAAAATCCTGCTGAGATACCGAGATTCAAACCCCCAACATCTACATTGAAGCCTTGCTTGGATCACCACCAGAGGAGTAGACCGTTGAAGCACATTCCCGACTTGAGGGTTCCCGGGCAATCTAGGTACCTCGTTTGGATTCCCGATTCTTCTAAACTCCATTCTCTCTCTATTGGAGTGATCAGGTTAACTTTCAATTTCAATTTGTGCATTTCTTTTGTTTATGTAATTAACCATGTTTATTGTTTAAATTGCTTCATTTAGTTTAATCTTTTTAACTAATTACTTAGTTTACACATCCACACTAAGCACATTATCTTTTTCTTTAATTCATTCATCAAAGTAGTGCTAATATATTTTGACAATTACAACTTGTTAATATTGTTAATTATAATCATAATACACTTACATTTATGTGAATGTAGTAATTAATACTACATTTCACATTTTAGTTAAATAGTTGTATTTAATTTTTTTTATTTTTCTAGCATTCTTTTCTTTTCTTTTCTTATAATATTAGTGTTCTCTTCTTTTAAGTGTTAGTTTAAAATTCCTTCATTTATTTCCCATCTTCTTTTCATTTCTTTGTAATGTAATTTTTATTTTTATTTTCTTTTCCATATAGTGTAACTTTATTTTCTTTTTCTTGTAATGTAATTTTTATTTTTATTTCCTTTTTCATGTATTGTAACTTTAAATTCTTTTCCTTTCTTTTTAAGTCTCATTTTTTTTCTTTAATACTAATGTTTTATTTTATTTTCTTTTAGTTTAATGTTCTTTTTTTCTAGCTTTTATTTTCTATCTTTTTCTTTTCTTTTAATACTAATCTAGTTTATTTTGCTAGTATTTTATTTCTTTTTCTTCTCTTTTATCACTAGTTTAAATTTTCTTATAATGTTCCCTTTTCTTTTTCTTTTAGTATTAATGTTTCTTTTTTCTTAATAATAGTATTTAGTATAAACCACAATTTTCTTTTTTTATATAGCTCTATTTTCTTTTCATAACACTTATTTTCTTTCATTCATATTGTTAAACCAAAAAAGAATCACAAAAGAGTCTTTTAATAATTGAAACTCATTTTTTCATTTTATTTCTTTTATTTTCTTTTTGATTTAAAATATAAAATGTGTGAATAGTTAGTTTTGTTTTAGTAGTCTAATAGCATTTTCTAAAACCTCCTTATTTTGACTTAATATTTCTTTTGTAAAACTTTCCCTTTATTTCTTTTTCTTTCAAATTTTTAAACATTTTCTTATCATAAAATTTTTTTTATTAGGTTCCATCATTTTGGTAAATGTTTAATGTAGAAATCTCACATATTTTTATTTTAATTATACTTTTGATAGTTTAAGGATATGCATGATTAGTTTAGTATTATGAATTGTTTAGCTCATTTTTGTAGCAAATTCATATTTAAGTAGTTTTAGTAACTTCTAGCACGTTTTTATTATTTTATGCATAATATGATAGTTTAGGTCCATTTTGTGAATATTGCATGTGAGAGTGTTCCATGTATCATTTAATTAGAAATTGCATGATATTGGATTTAGAATTTTTATTTTGATAATTGTTTTATTTGGAGTATTATGTATATATGTTATGTATTTTTCATATTTGATTTTGGATGTTCTCTCTTTACCTCTATTTTTTTTATTTGTATGCATTTGAGAGATTTTATTAAAGAACCAATGATGATTAGTATAGGCCAACCTTACGGTTAGGTGAATGGGATACCTAACACTTTTTCCGATTCGTACCTTAGTCCCGGAACACTTTTTACTGGTTAAATGTTTTCAAGATCAGTAGCCATTTTTGTTTTTCTTAGTTTTTCTCAAAAATTAAGTGGCGACTTTATTTTCAATAAAAATGGGGTTTTCAAAAGTTGATTTTCAATGTGTTAAAATATTTTTCTAAACATCTTTGAATTTGCATATTTTTGAAACTTTTTTCAAAACTCCCAAAATCCCAACGCCACAGTATTTTCTGGCGTCTCTGTTGGGAACTGGTTTCCAAAATCAAATAAGAGGGCTAAACTTGAAAGTATCATTGGTTCTTAATAAAATTTCTCATTTTTATTTTCGCACGCATATGCACAGTTCTTCAAACCCCCCGGCCTGGTCGACCCGATGCCTTGAACGTTCATACGTTTCGGGGATTGTTGGGAAGACGGGCAACCCTTACTGACTGTACGCTTTCATAGGTGCAGAAAAAGAGTTCGGGCATACTATTTGACCATGTCTTGCACCACTCCAAGCATGGGAGGTATATACCCGGCTCTATTCAGAAGGTACCTTGTTCGATTGACCAAAACTGGCCTTTTGCATATAGTAAACTTAGAACCTCCCATTAGGTGCTGCTAACCCTAGTAGAATTATGTATTTTTCTTAATTGTATGTTTTACCTACGTATTGTTAGGATTTCTTTGTTCGGGTTTAAGCTAGTTCCTTTTCTGGGTTCGGCTCGAGTTTTTCGTTATCCTTTGATTAGGGTAGTTTTTTGCCTTTGGGTTCTTACTCGGGTTTTGTTTTCACCATGTTTGGTTTCCACACCATAGTTTTCTCAGAGTCATCCCCGTGTTTCATTCTGTAGCCTCTAGGATAGTTTCTCTCTTTCTTTTGGGTTCTCCCTAGATTGTTAGTTTCTCCTCCGCCTTTGTTTAAGCTACCCTTGTCATACCTGCGAGAGTTAGTTCTTTTTTCCTATCGTTATGCTGCCCATTTTTCCTTAAAATTTTAAATCGGTCCTCTCAGTCTAGTTCTATTTTCTTACCAGAGTGTCATCTGTTTAGATAAACATTCCCTTTAGAAGTTGGTTAATCTTCTTCTTAGCCATCATCCCGGGTTATCTTGTTGATATGCTGCCAGTATGTGCCCGAGAGGGGCATTGTTTCAGTTTCCGTGTTTATCTGTTCATGATTTGTTGTTTTAGGTGTCTGAGATATTTGCTATCTGTCGTCAGAATGCTTGCCTGGGAGGTGTTTAATACTGGTTATTCTGACTTTTGGGATCTAGGTTTCTTTGTGGGTTTACCATTAGGCCAAGAAAAGTACAGTAAACACGTGTTTGGGAAAGATTAGTGACAGGTAGACTCTGTAGGGTATCTGAACAGTCAGTTGAAATGGCAGAGAACGAGGTGAACTTAGCATCTCTAATGAGGGCTATTACTGAAATACAGAAGGCTGTGGAGCAGCAAACTCAGGCTCAGAGTCAGTGTTAGGCACAGATTCGGGCAATTCAAGCCCATTTGCCAATACCGAATGAACAGCATGATGACCCAAATGGTAATGGGAAAGACTTTTGGGATGACAATCAGGTCCCCAATGGACTGCAAGTTGTTCCACCACCACCACAAGTACCTCGTCAGGTGATAGTTGAGGAAGAAAATACTACTCAGACCAGAGAATCTGTATTGGTTGAAAAGATCGACCGGATGGAGAAGTTTCTTAGAAAGGCCAAAGGAATTGAAGAATACATGCTAGATGTGGATGGACTATCTTTGTTTCCAGATGCTAAGTTACCAAAAAAGTTTAAAATGCCAAATATGGAGAAGTTCGACGGAGCTGGAGATCCCAGAATTCATCTCCGAATGTATGTTGGTACCCTGTCGCCAATGGAAATTAATGACCACTTGAAGGCTCAGCTCTTTTACCAATCTCTTTTGGGGCAGTCCAGAAATGGTTTCTCTCCCTCGACGTAGCGAAGACCAGAACCTGGGAGGACATAGCCACGACATTCGTCAGCCAGTACAGCTATAATATCCAACTAGATGTCACCACCAGAGAGCTCGAAACGACTCGACAGGAGAGCTGGGAGTTTTTTGTTGATTTTTTGACTCGATGGAGGGGTAAGGCCACCAAAATGACAAATCGGTCCACTCAGAAAGAGCAAGGATAGTAGTGAAGAATATGCAGTCCCCATAAAAGCGTTATTTGATCATGTAGCCACTCTCCACATTCGAGCAATTGTTTGATACCGGAGTTCAGATAGAATATGCAATCCAGTCTGGGGATATCGAGAAAGCCAAATCGAGCCAAAAACCCAAGAGAACCTTCCCCGCAAACAACCAAAACCAAACTGCCACCACCAACCTCGTGTATCGCTCGAACGAAGTAAACCTGCTGAACCCATCCTCTTCTGCTCAGCCATTCAACAATACCCATTAGTCGAATAACGGTCAACAGCAACAGAGACCAAGGAGGGTGTTCACTCCCCTCAACATTTCATTGTCCGTCGCCCTGAGTCGACTCATCGAGAAAGAGCTTATCAAGCCATTGGACCCCATGTCTGTACCTGATCCCCTACTGCTAAGATTTAATGCTTCACAATACTGTGCCTTCCATCAAGGTCATGGACATTTGACTAATAAATGTATGAGGCTGCGTCATGAGATCCAGAATCTCATTGACAACAAAGTGATCCCGCCACCATCCGCTACTCCAAAACCGAACGTAACAACTAGCCCCTTGCTGAATCATTCCAAGCAAGCTGGGGTAAATTACATGTCTCTGGGAGAATCAGAGGACCTGAGTCAGCACATCTGTTCAACATACCTACCACGCTCTCATGTTTTAGTAACTGAGGATCAGACAGCATGCTCATTTATCGTGGTTAGAAGCAGTCGAGATAGGATGGAGGAATGGAATGACAGTGCTTGGGAGTGGTATCAGACAGCATTCCCAGCTATTCAACTGGAAGAAGAGGAGCGCAACGAAGAAGATGATTGGCCTTTGGATTATCCAGCCCGACCATATGGGTTTGGTTACGTGCTCAATGGCGTTATCCTTCCCCAGCTTTTTAAGGAAGAGGTATATGTGGATGAAATGCAATCCTATTGGCTAGTAAGAGTTGTGCTGAAGTCCAATGGAGCAGAATGGACCGATTTTTGTGCCGCTCGAGAACAGCAGGTGGACTTTATCGAATAGGATATATGGGAAGAAATTGATAATACATGGGCCATCGAAGACAATGAGGAGAGAAGAGGAAGAATGGTAATCACGGATTTAGGAGATTTATGGGCATTCGAAAGCCCTCCGCTTATAAACGAGATGCGACATACCAATGACACAATAACAGGATTATGGGATCCCGATAAGGGAATAGAACATCTGACTAGAAGCGGGTGACATTTCAAGCAATCCCAGCTGGAAAAGGGGCAACCAAGTGAAAAAGGAAAGAAAATGAACATGAAGAAGAAGATGATGCAGTGCTGAAGCAGTTAAAGAAGACACAATCTAACATCATCATTTGGGGGCTATTGATGGCCTCGCATAAACACAGACAAGTTGTGCTAAAGGTTCTGAATAAAGCTAGCGTTTCAATAGATGCTACCCCAGAACAACTGATTGGACTTATTCTGCCGGCGGTAGAACCAAAAGTTATTTCTTTTTTCGATAAAGATATGCTAGTCGAGGGAATGAATCACAACAAACCACTGCACATTACTGTTAAGTGCCTGGACAAATGGGTACCTGTGACCCTTATCAACAATGAGTCTGCATTAAATGTATGTCCGCTCCGAACAGCACTCTGTTTAGGACTAAAGACGAAGCACTTCATACCGAGCAATTAAAGAGTCTAGGCTTATGACAACACAAGGAGGAACGTACTGGGACTGGTGTCATTTGTGATATCAGTAGGGCCCTTGAAAACGTCGATCGAGTTTCATGTACTAGACGTACTGGCGCCTTTCAACTTGTTATTGGGTAGACCTTGGTTGCATGACCCAAGTGTCCAGGTTGTACCATCGACTCTCCATCAGAAACTGAAGCTAATAAGAAATTGGGCAATTTTAACTATTCACGGAGAAGATAGCATTTATCCCCCAAGAGGAGGAGATGGCTCAACTCTGTTGGAAGTACAGCATGGTGAAAATGATGTATCGCTCAGCGGCTTCCAGTTTGACAAAACTCAGGCTGTACAGATGTTGTTGAATGAGGAGAAAATGTATATCAACTTACGGGCTGTAACAATGATGAGAAAAATGTCCTTTTTCCCTGGTATGGGAATAGGGCGTAAGCAGCAGGAAATCCCAAAACCCGTTCAGGTATTACCGACTTCGCACCGTTTTGACCTTAGGTATGAGCCAACGGAGGAAGATTTGGAAGGGCCTAAGAAGGGACAGAAGGTCAATTATCCTGGAACGCTCAATAGACATTTTGTCAAAGAAGGAGAAAATTTCCTATACTGCGGCTTTCCAGAGCCATGGTCGACGAGGAAACCAATCAAAAACTGTCGGGGTTGGAGATCTTTTTCGGGCATCAGTTGGCTGACATAGAAGAAGACGTGGCAGTGAAATAGGAAGAGAATGAGAAGAAGGTTCAAGAGGAAGACTGGGCTGACAGATTGGACGACAACGACTTGGGAATACTTTTTAATGAGAAGATGGCCCAGCTACAGGTAACTGATCAAAACTACTTAATGATGGGCTTCAGCGCACCAGCCGATTGCACCAAGCTCATTGTTGATGCAGCTGCAAAAGAGGTGAAGAATT
>JAUMHN010141117.1:0-23209 GCA_032360265.1 Heliamphora ciliata
GCAAGAACCTAAAATCTGATCTTCTGTGTGCAAGCCGTACTCTACACACCAGATTAAATATTATACAGAATATTGGATATCAATGCATATCAAGGAAATGATACACATATATTGCTCACAAAAATTCTCATAAAATAAAAAATTAATTTTATTAAAAAATAAAATTAAATACTAAAAACATTATTTTCAGTTTACCAACCCTAACACTCCCGACGTTCAGAATGGCCTAATGAACCCATAGATGGTGCGGGTGTCGACCGTAGCTGGGGCTAAGACCCTATAGGACAAAAACTCGACCTTCCTGATTTTTGTCTTTTCGTCTGGCATCCCTCAGACGGAGCACCGAAAGTCCCTTGATGTGACTTGCTCTCCCTAATCTTGCGGCTCTCCATCATAGCATTCTCCACTCGGATAGCGGCTTCAACTATCTCAGTGTAAACTCAAAAACCCAATGCTACAATCCTGTCCTTAATTGAAGGTCGAAGATCTCTTTCAAACCTCTTAGTGCGTAACTCCTCTGTCGGCACCATCTCAAGTGTAAACTGCGACAGATTCGTGAACTTGGCCTCATACTGGACCATGGTAAGATTCCCTTGAATGATGGAAAGAAACTCCTCCCCATACGCATCTCGTGAAGAACCTAGAATATACTTTTCCAAAAAGACCCTAGTAAAAGCAGTCCACGTGCCATCTACGGTGGTCTCAGCAAATTTCCACCATTCTCTTGCATCCTCCCAAAGTTAAAATGCCGCTAATCTAACGCGCAACTCATCCTCCCCATTCTCCAGGTTGTCTAGGATTGTGGTGGTTATTTCCAACCACTCGGTAGCCACCTTAGGGTCTGGCTCCCCAGAGAAGGTCAGAGGATCCAACCGTCAAAATTTCTTCATTGCCATAGAGGCCCTTGGCTCAGGAGCCCACACTCTAGCTCTGGTTGCCTCAGCCATCGCTCTCATTGTGGCAAGTATTTCCTGGACAACGTCAACACCGCCCACTTGTTCTTGCGAGGCATGGTTGTCCCCTTCGTCTAAAACCTGGGCATGAGCATGGCCTCGTTCACGGCCCCTACCACGTCCCAGCATCATCTCTCTACGAATAAGAAAGAACAAGGAGGGGTATCAACACAAGCTCATGAGAACTCATCTCTCACGGATAACATCTCTCTCCAATAAGACATCACTTCACTCGAATTATCATATCAATACACCTTAAGCAACACATAGCGAGGGGGACTGATCGGAATGACACGTTAATCTGGCTAACTCGTTCAGATTTCTAGTTAGAATGGACGTCGGCTAAGTGCCTTTCTAACTCGAACCCCAAACCAGTCGACAGGCCGCCCAAGGGCCAAACATATCATCCCAAAAGTCCAACCTCTGTACCCAAACACCACGTAGCATGCAAATGTCAAGTTATACGCAAGATGCTTCATGCTAGCACACCAAATCATGAATGTCACACATCAATGCAACTCTCACGCAATGGATCAACCACCCCCACGGTGCCTAGGTGTTCGAACTTATAGCTCTAATACCAATCTGTAATGCCCTGACTTCCTAATTATTAAAAAAATGAGAAAGAACGAGAGATTTCTTTTTGAAACACAACCCCTGAAAATGGTCACTTTATAATCCGAAGATAGTTTAAACATATTTAGGTAAATTCCTTTTTCAAAATTTGATTTCAATTAAAGACCACCCAGCGGAGTCCGCTCGAGCGGGACCTCCACCGCTCGAGCGGTAAGGTACCTGAGAACATCCTAAGCAAAACCTGAAGTTTTTTTTTTTTTAACTGAGAGGAACATTTAATCATCATAATTCTCGAACATAGTTTTTTTTTTAGGAGGCTCAAATATAAGGTATATACATACTTTTGGAAGGGAAGAACATCATTTAACCCAAAGGCTTACAACTTTCACATTTAAAACCATATAGTATTATCGAAAAATTAAGGGATTTGATCTAAAAACAATTCCAACGCCCTCACATGCATACAAATATATGAACATGGGCCTCAAAGCCTTACGAAGGGCAGCTCCAACCTACAAAACAATAATCCAAGGGAGAATTACATTTACAACATTTTTCTTTCTCAAAAAGTGGTACAGCCAGAATGTAATCCTATCCACTATTCAAAATGTTCCGGCTATTGCCATCTCAATCCAAGACCTTCTTTCCGTTATCATCTCAAATGTGGTTAAACAACATGAGCCGAAACTCGTAGAAAAAAGACTAACAATGAACATATGCATGACACATGAAGATGGTTATGCGGGATGCACACACAGTAAAAAAATAACGTTTTCCCCGAACCAAAAACCCAAATACATAACCGAGTTTTATGAAACAGGATTGTTATTCCACATTTCATGTTTTGGTGAAAACAACCATTACACCCGAACTTCATATCATTCCTCATCTATTCAACCCATTTTCACATCTCAATATGTTATCCAATGAATGTTTTACCAACCCAATTTATCCAAAAATTTATTCTAGTACCAAGGCTGGACGGCGCCTATAGACCCTGGCAAATTTATCGCCATTGGTCCATGTGGCGTCTGATGGATAAATATCCATTCTATAACCCAATACGGTGAGCACACATTTTCAATTTTTCTCGAAATATCGATGAGTGGGCCTCCCAAGGGCACGCTTTTATGGGAATTAACCCGAATGAAGGGCCTACTTTACATTGCGCAAGTTTCTGGTCTTTCACCAAGGAGCAACTCGTGCCCAAACTTAATTATTGGCTTTCATTACATGGTACTTTAATCATCTCATATAATTTCTAATTTTTAATTTAAAAACCCCAAATTTACATACTCAACACTAGCATGTGCTACACAAATCATGAGATATAAATACAATAGGTTATTTCAACCCTCAATTTGCCCAAAAATCATATTAATTTCATCATAATATGGGTTTCCCAACCCCAAAACCCCAATTTCCATGGTTTAAACTCAATTTTAAACCTTAGCTCAACATTTTTCGAATCCAACTGTATGCAATGACAATGCAAAGATAGAATCTAGTTAAGTCTTTCGTAGATCCAAGATTAAACCCCCAATAATAACAAACCCTAGCCTAGGGTTTCAAAAATACCATTTTCATGCTTTTATGTTCATAAAATCAAAAATACAGCATATATCACATAGATACTTAGTAAGAGTCTTGAATCCTAACTTAGGGACGCTAGATCCACAAGAAAAAGTTTCGCACGAGCTCCAACCTCGTGAATCTCCAACCACGCGGTGGGAAAAGCTTTCAACGTCAAGATTAGACCTCCAAAGGGGCAAATAATCGAGGTGGAAGCACAAGATCCTACCAAGGAAAGCTAAGAAGCTCCAAACAACCTCCAAACTCAAACCCTAACCCTTACCTTTGCTTTAGAGAGAGAGAGAAATGAAAAGAATGGGGAAAGAGAGGTCCCACGCGGCTTTTAAAAAGTCTGTTTCACGAAAATCCGCTTGAGCGGGACCCACACCGCTCGAACGGTCCCCTCCCTCAAAATCTCTTGGCCACTTGTCCGCTCGAGCACTCTCCCCACCGCTCGAGCGGTCAGCGGTAGAGGCAAACCGAACAGAAATTGCTAGAACGGGGCCAACCGTAAGCCAAACAGCTCACCACGATATCCCCATGTATTAACCCACACTCACTATGATGTTAGCAAACTTATCCATAGGTTCAAGTTTTAATCTTCACATAACGTCCACGCTTACAAGCGTTTCCACCAAGAATGGTCTACTCGTTTTTTGTTAATGCAAGAAAATAATAAGGGACCGAGTCCCTACAATTGAACCGCTAAACTAAATAAACTAAGGCTATGGGAACTTAATTAAGTTAATCTAAATTAATTATTATAACCAGGATTAGTTTAACCGTATCTGAATAAAAGAGTGCAAGTTAATAGAGGGGACATAGTTCTTCACAAGGGAACTTATTATATATATAGTTCTCTTATCTGCAAAGATAATATCACTGTAGCCAAGCATAAGAGAATTTAAAGATGAAATGCATTGATAAATAAATCATGTGAAGCAAAAGTATGTGTGGCATTATATCGTGAGTTCTCATATTTCCCAAACCCTTCCCTCTATCTCTGCGGGTCTTTGGGGATCTCTTTTTTTTTGTCGTTGACTTTTCTTGGAATACCTTATACATTCATTAGTTTTCTTCATATTTTATTTCGTTCTGTAGCGACTCGGACCCTTGTTATTTTTGAAGCGTTAATGAAAACAAATGTCTTGTGCCTAGTGGAGATGTTTTGAAGTGCAAATTGTGCGTGAGAATTAAGTTTTGGGTTTCTGTGTGCTCGATGATGATGGCTGAAGGTGAATTTATATAGAAGAACATCATTGTGAGGCGTTTGGCTTGTGGTTGGAGTCGATTTTGGCAGCTTCTGTTCAGTGTGTCTCCAAGCGTTGACCGCTCGAGCAGTGGGGAGTTCGCTCGAGCGGTGTAGTGGCAGAAAGTTTCTGGGGTGTGACTGCTCGAGTGGTGGGGGTCCGTTCGAGCGACTGTCGCGGAGCAGACTCTTCAAAAAGGTCACGTGGGGCTTTTTTCCCATTCTTTTCTTTCCTCTCTCTCTAGAGTGTGAGTGAGGGTTAGGGTTTGAGTTTGCGGGGTTGTTTGGAGCTCCCTTGGGTGAGATTTCTTGGCTTCCTCTTGATGGCTCAAGCGTTGGAAGCCCGATCTTGGCGTTGGAGAAGCTTTTCTCACCGTGTGGTTGGAGAGTTTCGCGAATGGAACTCGTTTGAGGCTTTTTCTTGTGGATCTAGCATCCCTAAGGTAGGATCTAAGACTCTCTTGGAATATTTTGGTGATATGTGTTGTGTTTTCCAAATTTGTGAACACAAAAGTATAAAATACGTGTTTTCAAGGCTTTAAATTGATGTTTGGTGATAATGAGAGTTTAATCTTGAATCAATGAGAGATTTAACATGTTTTTATCTTGACAATATCATTTATGGGGGTTAGATTGCAAGAATGAGAAACTAGGGTTTGGGATTTGAGCTAATATTATGAAAGTTGGGGGTTTGGGTTTGAATAACCGGTATGGTGAAATTGATGAAATTGATGAAATTGTTGGTTAAATTGGGAATTATCATAACCTATTGTAAGCTTAATTTTATAAATCTATGTGGCACATGTTGATGTCAAGCATAAATTGTGGGCTATAATGGATAAAGCCGATGAATTTTTGAATTTGAAACCATATGATGGTTAATTTGCATATGAACTCTAAAACAATGAAAGTGTGAATAATGGAAACATGTAACGATATAGGTTTGGCGAGAGGAACCTTTAGGCTTGGACTCGCGTGTGTATATGATATGGGTTTGATGAGAGGACCCATTTGGGTTGGACTCATATGTGTGTGTTGTTTTATGATATGTTGAAAAAGGACCAGTTTGTGGATCTAAGGGATCGTTTAAGATTAGGCATGAGTTGCTCCTCGGTGAAACACTGAAAAAATGAGCAAATTGGGTTCTCTGCCCGTCGGCTAGTGAACTGGGAAAGGACGAGTCGTGTCGGGATATAGTACATTCCATTACCTGAAGGGGTCTGTGTGATCAGGTTGAGTGTAACGTTACGGGGGTCTATACGCTCGTTCGACGCTGGTGCCTATATTTTGAACCAAGAATTGGTAAAATGTGGAAAATGCCGACAAGCGTGTGTGTTGGCGTATGTTGTTGTGTGTGTTGTAAATGATTGGGTTGGTAAAATCTTAATTGGAAAATGGAACAAATAGTAAAACGTGTTGGATAATGGGAGAGGATAATGGAATTAGGTTAATGAAACTTTAAGTAAAGAAATTGAGAAGATTGTAAAATGTGAAAGCACGTTTGGTTGATAAAAAGAGATAAAATGTGTTTGGTTAATTAAGAATGGTAAATTAGATGATTTCATGGAAACTAAGAAGTATGGAACAATAACCCTTTTTATATAAAACTTGGTTATGCAATGAAAATTTATTTTGGGAACGAACAATATGTTTGATTAAACCTGTGTGTGCATCTTGCATAACCACCCTCATATATCATGCATAAATTCGAGGTTAGTCTTGTTCCTACGGGCTTTGGCTCATATTGTTTAACAACATTTCAGGTGATAGCGGGAAGAAGGCTCCGGGCCGAGGTGACGGTCGCTGGACCCTTGGCATTGTATGCAACGTAGTATTTCCTTTGCGTAATCGATGCTGAGGAATGGAATTGTAAAGATGTAATAATTTATTTTGAATGTTGGAACATTGTAATTGAGGGTTAGAATATCGTGTTGTGAGGCCTTAGGGCCAAAGATTCATATTGTGCATGCATGCGAGGACGTTTGTAGTTTATTGGGTAAGTTGTAATGATGATTTTGTTAATAAAGTTTAAATTTCAATTTGTCATGGAATCGATGGATGTTTAAGCTTTTATGAGTATTTTGAGAGCTTGTTTTAAGAACTTGAATTCTTATTTCAAGAAGGAGAAGAAGTAATTGATTTTCTTAGCCTTAAAGGAGTTTTAGACACCAATGGATTGTTTAAAGTGATATTTCCCAAAGAAAGGGGTTTTCGTATCAGGTTGGTTTCTAAATATATTCGAATTATATTAAAATGGACTCATGGCGTTACAAATGGTATCAGAGCTATAGGTTAGAATACCTAGGAACTGTTGGAATGGTTGATCCATTACGTGAGAGCTTGCATTGATGTGTGACATTCATGTACTGGCGTGCTAGCATGAAATTTCATTGGGATATTTGACATTTGCATGCTACTTGATGTTTATACATTGAGGTTGGATCTTTGGGGTGACGTGTCTTGCCTTTGGGTGTCCGATCGACTAGTTCGGGGTTCATGTTAGGAAGGCATTTGGCCGACGTCCATTTTAATGGGAAATCCAAACGAGTTACCCGGATTGACGTTGTCACGCCCCAAACTCCGGGTCACGTGAACACCTACAACAACCAACATAAAACCCAATCCGAGAGCACACTCTCAAAATAAATCATACATGCATTGTATATAACCGCCAAACGGCTTACATTATAAGGCTCCAACGCCGAGAAAACATGTTACAACATACATGTAATAAAACTAGCAAAAAGGAAGACTACACTCTTCCACCTCTTCCGGCACCTCCAGATCAACTTGCGTGACCGGTACCTGAAGAAAAAAAAATCCCACATCGTGAGCTAATGCTCGGTAGATACAAGACAAATCATGCAATATAAGCTAAACATGCTCGGAAATCGAAGTGCAGGTTTAGACTCTCTTTCAAGCCTTGAAAACGGTTTGAAAATTGTTTTAGATCACGACTCACCCGAGCCATTAAAAATAAGTTTTCACATGCAATGGGAAAGCAAGGATAAAAACTATTTTTCGACTCATCAGAGCCTTGAAATTGATTCGAGTATTACGACTCCCGTAGGCCGTTAATACAGTATTTTGACTCCCACAAGTCGATAATACAATTTTAAGAAAATTGGTCTATCTATCCCAATATGCAATACATGCAATGCATACCCACGTGTCTCTTCAGAACCTTGTTTCAGCCGATAGAGCGCACACACAACACACGCCACCCATGCAACTCACACAACGCACGCAACTCGTGCAACACATACAATGCACGTAACCCATGCAACACACAACGCACGCACCCCATGAAACACACACAACACATGCATCTTCTTGGGATTTAACCGAAGGACCATAGCCCCAATCTTCTCGGACTGAAATCGAAGGACCACATATCTGCCCTCGTTGACCAGAGCCAACAAATATCTTTACAGACTTTCACCGTAGGACCACATATCCGCCCCACATATGCATCTTTACGGACTTTCACCGAAGGACCACAGCCCTATAATGCGTTACAGATACAATTCTACGTATCAACCGGCTTCCCTACACATGCCGAAACCACGGGATAAAATCGTATCAAAACATGCATACTAAGCCAGGGGTTAAATGCATAAAGCCATGTACTAACACTACGTTACACAAACCACGTCACATGCTTATAAAACTCTACGTTTTAAAGCATAAGCCACGTTACACATAACGTTATCATATCCATGTAATCCGCTTACATAAACCGTACACAAATAAATAGTTGTAAATGCACATAACCAGTTATAAATGCACACAGCCATATATAACTTCATATCATGACGCCACCCGTCACATAACCCATTACGACATCACATGCCACACACACCGTCATTCGATACCCGAACAACCCATCCACAAATCAGGATCCATCCACACACCGGGACAACCAACGATACAGAAAACCAAAACCAAAACCTAACCCGGAGGCCAACACAGCCCAAGCACTCGAGCGCTCAACCACTGTTCGAGCGGTCCCCAACCGACATAACACACTGCCACAACCCCGCTCGAGCGCACAACCACCGCTCGAGCAGTCCCCTATCGACATACATCTCTACCACCACCTCGCTCGAGTAGACGACCACTGCTCGAGCGGTCACCGACTGACCCAACTCTCGGGTCTTTTGGGATCTCTCTTTTTTTTTTGTCATTGATTTTTCTTAGAATACCTTATTCATTCATTAGTTTTCTTCATATTTTATTTCATTCATTCATTAATTTGCTTTAGTTTAATTTACTTCTGTTCTGGTCATAGAACTTTGGTTGGTATTCCAAGTTAAAACTAAAGAGAAAAGGAACCCCAAGAGTCACAAAACTAATTTCATCAAATTTAATGCTAATTATTCAATTATGTTAATTTCATCTTATGAATTAGTTTTTATATAATGTTTGATTTGAATTAGTTTATTAGTGTTTCTAAGTGAATGTATGATGATTTAGAATTCATGCGATCATGTTGAATCATATCTTGAGAATTGTAGCTTGTGCTTCACATACTTGTACCTTATGCTTGCGCGTTGTACCATGAACTTTGCCATGCTAGTTGATGCCATGCCATAAATTATTGCACTTAAGATCGATGGTACACATTATGAGCATTGTCATTTGCACCCGGGCATATTGGAGTCCATTTGTGCAAACTATTGTAGGGATGGGCAGTATTGAGATTGTCTTTCTTGATTCTAAGTCTAGGGCGTCCCTGGTTGCCATTTTTGAAATAATTTTATCTTATACACCCTGGGTGCATCCCCGGTGTTTGAAATAGTTTTAGCTTATACACCCTGGGTGCGTCCCCGGTGTTTGAAATGATTTTGGCTTATACACCCTAGGTGTGTCCCTGGTGTTTGAAATAGTTTACGGATATTGTTGGGCACCATGGGTTTGTCGCTAGCATTTTGATTTTGATAACTTAAACTTTTGGGTTGGTACCAGCGAAGGCATTACAAGGCTTAAGGTGGGACAAATCGCTTAGGATGAATTCCCCTTGTACAGCCTAGCTGCGTCCGCAGTGTTTCAGATTTGGTTTATATACCCTGGGTGCGTCCCCGGTGTTTGAAATAGTTAATTGAATATTGTTGGCCTGGAGTATGGTGCAGACCCTACGCCGTTGCCATTGAGTAAAATAGTTGTGACATGACGTCCGGCGATGCGGTTACTATTCGCAACGAAGCGCGGTGATGGCTTTGGAGATCAAATACCTCTGAAAGTCTACTCTGGTAATTCCCAGCGTGGAATCCCTATTATAATCTGGGTGCATGTTGGGTTGAGCATCTGCATTACATGCACGGCATCTCATATGCACATATTTATTGACTTATCTTCTATTATGTCATAAATTTGTCTGTCTCCTTGACTATAAACTGTACTGGGTGTTATATGGTATGTGTTGTGGTGAATTTTGTGTCGGGAGATTAATTAGAAGGTTTGAGTGTTTTACTTCTGGGCCTTGGCTTGTGGCATTCGTGCCACATGTGAGGAGTCAAGATCTCTGCTTTTGTTCTTATATTCAATTTTTTCCGTGCTTTGCGAAATTTTTTGAAATTTCTTGGTAAAACTGTTATAGTTATGTAATTTTGAATGGTTCAGAACTCGTTTATGATGTAATAACTAACGTATATAAATATGAATGTATGGCTAGCATATCCCTATATTTATATTTGTGTATATCCCGATGTGCCCGGAGGACGGGGCGTTACAGTTAGTCTCAGAGCTTAGGTTTAGTGAACCTTCAAGCCTTGGGTTATGGGAGACCACGATTTATGTAGCATAGATTCTCTGTAGAAAGTCTATATTGTTAACTTATCACTTATAATTTTGATAATTTAAAATTTTTACCTTAAGTTTCTCTTTCTAGTAGGATGACATCTAACGTCGAACCAATAGGAGAACCATGGCAGGCGCAGGAACCAGAGGATTTAGATCCAGAAGAAGACCCGAAAGAAGTGCCCATGGAGGAACAAGAACCGATTGAAGTTGTCCCCTTAGCGTGGTTTTTTTGTGAGAGTAGTAGGGTAACGAAGAAGAAGAGGCCGAGGAAACTGGGGAAGGCAAGGATGAGACCAATTACGATGTGGATAGCAAAGACGAAGACGAGAATGAGGATGAGGACGAAGAAGAAGGAGCTATTACTTTCCAGTACAACAAGCTTGAAGCACCTACACCTGAATCTAATGAGGATGAGGTTGTTGATGCTACTATATACTTTGGTCGTCAGGACAATCGAGGGTATCGCGTGGGAGAAAGGGTGTACGCCTAAATCTGGCTGGACAAGATGAGCTTGGGGAGGAAACCGAAGACCTTTCCTCATTTCATAGGACCTGTACGAGTGCTTGAGAAGTATAGCAGGACGCTCTACCGTTTAAATTTCCCCCAGGGTCTAAGGCCGGACTCGGAGACTTGCTGACTGCGAAATGGATACAGTACCAGAGATCGAAGGATGAAAGAGGAATCATCGATCCACTTGATCCGGCCATTGACTTTGACAACTCAGAGATATACCAGGAGGTTCCAACGGCGATAACAAACAAGATGAGGATGGGACCAACCAATACTTAGCATGTCGAGGTGCTATGGCGCAGCTTTAACATATACGACGTAACGTGGGAATGCGAGGCAATTATACGACATTTCTACCCCCATCTCTTTGCTTAGGCCTTAGTGTGTAGGTGTTGTATTTCTCTTTTGTTTAAGTGTTGTAATTTTTTGAGGGTTGTATGCATATTTTGCAAACTACACGAAAAATCTTATACCAGTTATGAGTTGAGATGAAATGAAAACATTACTGTTAAATCTGTACAAGTAATTTTGTAACCTTGTATTAACTCCACAAGATCCCAAAACATGAGAAATAATCAAGAATTGAAATAATCTGCAAGATCATAACAGTCCTTTATTTTTTTTAAGATGGTTGGTAGACGACCAAATCACCGACAAGCTAACGGACCCATAGACAATGAAGTGCTGGGATTAGCCCAAGTGTTACGAGAACTAGCCGCTAGCATCAACCGTCCTATCGTACGTGACCGAGAGTGGTTCTTATCTGAGATAGGTAGAGAACAAGCCCGACGTTCAGAGGAGGAACAGAACCTAGGAAAGCAGAAAAGTGGCTGAGGGCGGTTAAGAAGTTATTTAATTCTATGGGAGTTCAGGATGAAGCAGACCGTGTAGCCTTAGCGACCCACCTACTAGAAGGAGAAGCGGATCATTGGTGGTTCTTAATCAACAACACACAGGACGTAGCAGATCTAGTTTAGGACCAGTTTGAGGGCTTATTCTTGAAAAAGTATTTCCCAGTCCCCTTCCATCAAGGATAAGTTCGTGAGTTCTTGGATCTTAAACAAAGCTCGATGACAGTAATGCAGTACGTGAATCATTTTGAGGAGTTAAGTAGCTTTGCCGCAACCCTAGTACCTAATGAGGAATCTAAGGCGCGAAAGATTGAATGGGGCCATGAGCCATCTGCTCGAACCAGGGTGATTTGCCTGTAGCTCCCTACATACACTCAAGTAGTTCGAGCCGCTTTGCTCGCTGAAACCGATCTGGCCAATTTAAGGAAGATTTGGAATCAAAAGAAGGGAATACCAGCTCTGAAGGGCTTATGAGGAGCGACAGAGGGTTTATTCCTAAGAAGCCGTACTACTAGGAGGTTCTACAAAGTTCGATGGTGGTCGCCATAATTCAAGTTGGCGGTCGCCATGATGAAATGTGGAGGTCGCCACTTTTGGCTAGGGTTTTCAAGAAGTTCTATTGGCGGTCGCCACAATGAACATGGCGGTCGCTTTACTTGGGCAGCAAGTTTCAATGTTTCGACGAAATTTCATTGCTTTGAAGGTTCTGGGTTCAAATACTGAGCTTGGATCACTTTCTGAGGATTGTACCGAGGCACTATTCCACCTATTTTTATCATCGAATTCACCTAAGATTAGGCGGGGTCAAATTGGGGTGTCTACAATAACCATTGTATCAGATCAAGACCCGCGCTTTACATTGTGCTTTTAGTAGAGTCTTCAGACGGCTCTGGGGACGAGCTTGACATTCAGTATCGCTTTTCACCCTCAGATGGATGGTCAATCTGAGAGGACTATACAGATTTTAGAGGACATGCTGAGAGCCTGTGTACTTGATTTTTAGGGTTTGTGGGAAGATCATCTGTCATTGGCAGAGTTTACATACAATAACAGTTGTCAGTCCAGCATTGAGATTACAACGTATGAGGCTTTGTATGGTAGACCGTGTAGATCACCAGTATGTTGGACCGATGTGGGGGAAATCACAGTTTTAGGACCAGACATAGTACGAGAGACGACAGAGAAGGTTGCTGTGATTCGCCAATGCTTGGCAACTGCTCAGAGTCGCCAGAAGAGTTATGCTGATCAGAGGAGGAGACCTTTGGCATTTGTAGTGGGGGACCATGTGTTTCTAAAGGTCTTGCCACGCAGAGGGTTACTGAGATTTGGCCGTAGCGGGAAGCTATCACCACGTTTTATTGGGCCATTTGAGATTCTTGACAGGATTGGAGAGGTAGCATACCGTTTACCCTTACCACCTCAGTTAGCATCTGCGCACAATGTATTTCATATTTTCATGCTGAGGAAGTATGAGCCTAACCCGTCACATGTACTGGATTGGGCTGAGTTGTGGATCGATGAGGATGTTACGTATGAGGAACGCTCGATAAAGACTCTGGATACGAAGGAGCAAGTGCTTAAGGGGGAGAGTTGTAAGACCCAGTCCTTTTTCTTTTTGATATAAACATGCTCAACGTGTTTTGTTTCAATACATGTACACCATCGATGAATGATTTGTGCTTTAACGTCGTAGAATAGCATGCACGTATGTGTTTTATGCTTTCTCGAGTTCTAAAAAGGTTTTGAACCATAGCATAAGCTTTTCAATCAACTAAGGGGGTGTTGTCAGTCGACTGATGCCCTCCAGTAGCTTTTCAGTCGACTGACCTGGGAGGTCCAGCTGACTGACCTTGGCTGTGTTGACTTTCTAGCATTTCCAGAAGCTTTTTAGTCGACAGACCTTAAGGGTCCAGTCGACTGACCCCCTGGACGAGGCTGAGGCTATAAATATCTAACTTGAGTTAGAGATTTTGAAAAACTTTTCTTCAAAGCTAAGTTTCTTTTCCACTGCCTTCTCTCTAGATTTTTGAGAGCCCAAGGCTTAGTTTTTGACGATCTGTAAGTGGATTCTTGTTATCCACGCTGTGGGCTCTGCTTTCATCCGAGTAGAGTCTCGTTTCGATGAAGTTCACTTTTGCACGTGGATCGAGGCATCGAGTTTTTGACTCACCGAGGTAGGATTCTAGACAACGTTGTGGTTTATGGGTGTTTTATGTAATTTCATACCTTTTCACCGGTTGAAAACCACTTAAACGTCACATTTCTTGTTTAAACCTTGTTGTATGGATAAAACCAAGTTTTGAGATTTTTATACAGTTTATTTCATGACATATAAACTTGTGGATACCTATTTTTTAAATGGTGGTTTGAAAAATAGTGATTTTTGGAAACACTTCGATAAATGAGATTTTCGAAAGTTTAGAGCTAACCCTTAGGGTTGAGTCTCAATTTGGAAAACGTTTTGATTAAAAATGGGGGAAAACATTTTGAAGATGTTTGATGGAGTTGATGATCTCCATGTTAATGGATGATGTGGAGGTAGGGCCGTTTGACCCTTTTTATACATGTTGATGTAGAAATGTTTTAATCGTTTTCGTAGTTGAGCTAGGTAATATTTTTGTTAAATAATCCTATAGATGTACCGTGGCAGTGTGTATGTGGATTTGGGCTTACATTACTCCTCAATGGAAGTCCAGAAATGTGCGCAACGTAGCTGCCTACGTACCTTTTGGCTAATCCTCGTAAACGAGGCAGTGGGTACTTAGTACCCTTGGGTGTGGTACCCGTAAACTAAGTGGTCGTTGTCGTAACTCCGTATAGAACATGTCATTACCTGCAGTCTTTAAATGTTTCAGGACAAGGGTAATGCGCAGGAGTCTATAGTTGTTGCCTTTGTCTGTGTGGATGAAGAGTCGGTACATTGAAATTATTTACTTGTTACCTCGGTTGTGTGTTCTGAGAGGAAAAATAACGTTTTGTTATTGTTTTTCGTAACTGTTAAATGTTTTGTGCATTGCTAAATGCTTGGGAATCAGATGGAAAAACTTAGAGTTTTATGACGTATAACCTTTTTGAGGTTCAGGTGGTTGAGTCTATTTTTATACTATGTGATTGCATATCCTATATTATTACATCATAGTCTTTTCCTATTGGGCTTCGGCTCACATGGTGGGATTTTGTTAAAACCTTTTTCAGGTGATGATGTTGATGATTATGAGGAGATGATCTAGTGCTACCTGTGGTGGCGGAAGACTATGGATTAGTTTTTCTTTTTTGTTAAAATCATGTGTTGTACGCCTTGAGGCGATTTACTTTATGCTTGTATGGATTGTATTGAGAGACAAACCCCGGGTACTCGTTTTAAATTCCCAAGGTTGTACTATTTTGATGGATGATTTTATGTATTATCTCTTATATTAAATGGTGTTGATGGACTTTTTCGTGTGACCCTGAATTTTGGGGCGTGACAAGCTAGGTACCGTGTTCCCTCGGGTTAGCGCCCATAAAACGAACGTGATTATGTTGTGGTGAGTTATAGAGTTATCTATTACCCAATAGCTTTGGGCAGTCTATTAGGGGAATAGGGAGAGATTTCTATAAGCTGCACCCGACGTTGGTTTCAAGTGATCGTAGTGGTGAGTTATAGAGCTATCTATTACCCAACGGCTTCGCGTAGCCTATTGGGACAATAGGGAGGGCTTTCTATAAGTTGCACCATATGTCGGTTTAGTATCGGATTAATGGAATAAAACAAAAATGTGATAACTCTATGTTCTGTAATAAATCAAAGAAAGTGGAAATGCGGATAAAGAAACTATGAAAAAGAAAAAGGATTTATGGTTTCTTATTGGATAAAGGGTGGGTTATCATTTTGAAACCAAATTACAGAAAACATTGTGATTTATGTTAAGAAAAGAAAAGAATGGAAAAAAAAATAATGTTGGAATAATAATGAGTAATGAGAGTAATGAGCCTAATAAAAATAAATAAATAAATAAATAAAAGAGAGAAAAGAACAGTTTTTATAAAAAGTAAGTCTAAATATTGGATTACTAACCAAAGAGAATGGAAGTGAAAACGGGAGCAAAAATAATTTGAAAGAATGTAAGACAAATGAAATAGAATGGAAGAAATGAGAAAATAAATCAATATTTTATGGTGGGTGAGCCTAGAATTTCAATTAATGGTGAAAATAATAAAAATGTGTTGAATGATGTACTAAGAAAGAGTAAAGATGAAGTAAATAAAGAATGATGAGAAAACGAAAAAAATGGGTTAGAAAACATAACTTGATTATGTTTGCATTATAACATACCACTCACACCTCACAAATCATGCATTGTAATGTTATTAGTCTTTATCCTACGAGTTTCGGCTCACATTGGTTGTATCAAATATTTTACAGGTTTAAAGAGGAAGAGACACGACATGAAGTTTGGTGAATGATTAAAGTAAATGAAGAATGAAAGATGTTTGTAGTTTGAAATTTTAAATAATGTATTTAATATTATGAAATTTGTAATATTATTGGTAACTCATGGATGCTTGTAAATAAGCATGCATTTATATCTCTTTATTTATACATGCCTCTTGTAATTGATCATTAGGTTTATCTTTTAAAGTGTAAAAGACAGAATAAGTTTTTCTTAAGTAATAGTATGTATATTGAGGATTGGTTTGAGGTGATGAAACCACAGTTGTGGAGAAATTAGTAGTTACGTAATTGTTAAATGGTGGTTGTGAGTTGAAATCAGCCGGTGCCTGAGTGTGTATATATATAAATGGTGATTTGAGATTGACTGGTTTACAGGAAAAATTTGGGATAGTTCAAAAAACAGAGGAGACTGCTAGAATTTTTAAGAATTATACTTAGATTATTTTTGAAGTTTTGCAAAGAAACATCTTTTAAAACAAATTACATTCAAGTGTTTTTCTTTAAAGAAGATTTTTACCACAAATAGGATTTATAAAAAGGAGTCTCCTCGGTTATTCTATAAAGTTGAGTTATCGAGTGCGGTTCACAAGCCTCAGAGTTGGGGTCGTGACAATGTGATTATGTTATATGTTTTGGACTTGAAATATATGTTTTGTAAGCCTTGAGACTTTGATACCAATGCATGCATGTTTTTATGAGGATGAGAGTAACCATGTGTTGGTTGTTTTAGTTTCATAGTTATATGAAACGGTTTTGGGTTTGTTGGTTTGAACGTTGTAACAAATGGTTTTCAATTGGTTTTATGTTTAATATGAAATCTTGCACCTCGAGGGAGATTTTGAATCAAGTTTTGGTCATGTTTCAGATTGCTTTATATTGCCTTGAAGGTTTTTAAAAGGGTGAAAAATATACTAAGCATTTGCTTTCAAAAGTTTGGTTTTGAAAAGTGGTCCAGAGTCTGACCGCTCGATGAACTGTTCGATCGGTCTATCGAGCGGTCAAGCGTATGCTTTGGTTGTTTTACAGGCTTGAGAAAAATAGTGTACCATTAAGGACCGCTTTATTGGTCCTTTAACCAATCGATCGGTCTGGGCAAATTTTAAAAATACTTGTTATTTTGTTTTATAAGCTTGTCTCTTGGAGACCTTGACCATATTCTTTTGGGTGCTTCTTTTGCCCTAAATAAACCATCAGAAATGTTTATCTTACTTTCTTGACCCGTTCGGGCTCAGGTGGTTTTGGTGGATCTCGGTATCATAAAAATAGGTTTTTCTTGGTGGTTCATGTGACCAGGGTTTTGGGGTATGACAACTTGGTATCAGAGCTCCAGGTTTAAATACCTAAGAGTCATGGGAGATGTTGCATCACCCAGTGAGGATCGTTGCCTGTGGTCGATATGCATATGTTGAATTCTTTTGGATAACATGAGAGTTATAATCTGTTATAGCATGAGGATTTTGTGTTATATGTGAGAATAGAGGTTGGACCATATGATTGATTTGTCTTGTCCATGGGCATTTGGATTAACAAACTAGGAAGCCAAGTTAGAAAGGCGTTTGTCCGACGTGCTTTCTAGTAAGGAATCTAAGTAAGTTACTCAAACTGAGTTGTCACTCTAATTAGTGCTCCTCGGTACATGGAATTTATGTGCATAATCTTGAATGGCTAAGTGTTAGAAAGATTATGTAACATGTGTTGATAATAACATGATGAATTGAATCCTATGTTGTTATGTTCTACGTGTCTTTGATATAGAGGCTATGTTTTCGCGAAGAGGACAAGACTGTGGTTAGGGTTGTGGTCGTGGTTTAAGCCAATGGGAAGTTCTAGTCCTTGATGTTGGAGATGCTAATGCTCCTCAAGGACCAGTAGATAGGATAGATTTGCTACGTGAGATGGTAGGTTCCATTCATCAGCTAGGTGAGGCTGCTAGGAGAGGGGCAAGAGTACTCGAGCCGAGAGCAACTATTGCGATGTGTGAGTTTTAACATCTTAACCCTCCTACCTTTGTTGGGGATCTCGATCCTAAGGTGGCTATAAAATGGCTGAAATTTGTGATAAGGATCCTAGATACGTTGCAGATTGTTGAGGATGACTTGAGAGTTGCGTTCGTTGCTTTTTAGTTGAGGGTTGACACCCACGAGTGGTGGAAGTTTGCTAGAACTATTGTGGACGGTACGCGGGATGCTTTTATAAAAGTACTTATGAAGAAATACTTTCCTGAGTCCTCAAGGATCCTTTTCGTGAGGAGTTTTTTTCCCTCATCTCGGGAGCACAAAGTGTTGTACAATATGAGGCGAGGTTTACTAGCATAGCCCACTTTGCCTAGGATTATATATTCACGGACGAGCTACGTTCGAAGAGGTTCGAAAGAGGTCTGAGGCCTACGAATAGGGAATGGGTGGCAAGATTAAGACTACGTGACTTCACAAAGCTGGTGGAATTGGCAATCATTATTGAGAATACATTGATTGAGACTCGATGGCCTAGGGAGGTTAGGGCACCACAGAGTGGAGCGGCTGCACAGTCAGATGGGAGCTTCAACCTGAGGCAGAGGTCCTTTGACCCTAGTTCTCATCCTTTTGGGTCATAACAGCACTTTTCTGCACCAGCACCCTCGGTGGCTTCACCAAGAAGGTCAGAGCAGAGAGAACTCATCTGTTATCGGTGCAGGCAACCAGGGCATCATGCGACTGATTGCCCACAGAAGGGATAATTCTAGAGTTTAGTACATGTTCAATCTAAGAGGAGAGAGCCACCAGTCTGTTTTATGTGTGGCGAGTCAGGGCATTTTCATAGGAACTGCCCTCATTGAGAGTGTACAGAGTACGACAGGTGCAACACTTTTCAGTCAGTGCAAAGACGGCAGACTTACCGACAGCAGCAACAAGTAACTCAGACTTCTAGGGTTATAAAAGGGGGTGCCTCAGTCCAGTTAGTGGGACAGCCCGTAGCACAAGGCTATATTGGGCACACTAGGGGACTGTAGGGCCGAGTGTATGCCTTTACAAATCCTAGTTCCTGCATGGCATCAGTTGTACCTGATACCGCAGGGACTACTTCAGTTATTAGAGGTACTTTCTTAGTGTACCATTCATTGGCCAGTATTCTTGTCGACACGGGAGCATCACATTCTTTTATCTCATCTTCTTTTATATCTGCTTTAGGTTGTATACACGAGAGCATCACATTTAAGTTTGTCAGTATACAACCCTGACATACACATAGTGTACCATTCATAGCACGCTATGTGTATGTCTGGGTTGTATACTAAAAATTATGAATTTTATTTGGTTTGAGTATTTAATTTTATTTTAATAAAATTATTTTTTTATTTTATGAGAATCTCAATGAGCAATGAATGTAATATCATTTATTTAATGTTATGCATGGATGTCCTTTACTCTGTACAGTATTTAATTTAGTATGTAGAGTATGACTTGCACATAGAAGAGCAGATTATAGGTTCTTGCAGAATATAAGTTTTTGTTTACAGTTTAGATTGAATTAGATAAACCATCGGTACGACTATAGCACGGTAGGTGTGATCTTTTATTAGTCAATAGTTTTGGTGAGTTAGATTGCGGTATTAATTATATGGGAATATTAATTATTAACAAAATTGACGTCCCAATTGTTCGGGATTGACGATACCTCCTTAAAGAAGCTTATAAGTTTGACCAGGCCAAACCTTGCAGGTGGATATAATTATTCGGCCGAAAAATAAGTTAAGCAGAAGGGTTTAAAGAATTTTAAGAAGCCGATTAAATTAAATTGTCAGTAATTAAATTTAATTAGCAGGTATCGGGAATCTTAACATGAAGAGATGAATTAAGCATTTAATAATAGGAACTCGAATAATCAATTTTAAGAATATGGCTGGGGGTGTAATTACGATTCTTTAGTGGTATGAATTATAATTTATGTTTTTATGAAATTGCCTCAAGGGCAGGCGAATTTTCATAATTACATTAAAAGCCCAAGTTATATTTACTCCATAGGTCATTGTTGTAACCCTATATATATGCCGTTATGTTAAACATAAATCATAAGTTGTCTTCCAAGACTAAGATTGTCTAAGTTCTGTCTGTACCAGTTCTCGAAAAATCGTAGCTCACACTACATTCAGGAATTGCATTAGGAATACAGTAGAAGATTTGACCAGAGTTTCAACTCGAAGAATTAAAGTTCGTAGTTGAAGAATCAACCAAAATGTATTCATCTAAATTAACTATGGTGGCACAGGTTTTCGACATCAAAAAAAAATTTATATGAAGCCTGTTTCGACGATTTTTCGGCTAGTTTTATTTTTTTGAAAAATCATTTACAAATAAAAGATCTTGGCAGTTTGCCTCTAACAATTGGTATTAAAGCTGTTTTGATTATGTTATTAGTTAATCGAGGGGCTGGGTAGATTTAGAACTATGCTAACTTTATTTTGCAGGCGTTCTAATCTTGGTTTTACAATCATCAATATTTTCATGTTTGATTATATGTGTGGATGATGATTATTTTTTTTAATTACGAGAGTTGATCGTGAAAGTTTAAACTTTTTTAATTTGAATGTGAACTTTCGGACATAGATTTTTGATATAAAATCTTTTATTTGTTTTTAAATATTATTTAAAATATTTAAGAACATGTTTGAATATCCAAAAATACAAAGAACGGGTGGCGGCATAACCGGTAGCACCGGCGGTGGTTACGGGTGGTTCAGGCCACGGATTGCGGTGTTTTCCCCATGATTTTGCTACAATTTTTTTTGGTTTCTTCAAATTTTATGCATTAAAAACAGCAGCAAAATATGACCCAAAATTGCTGGAAAAAATCAACAAAAACAACCACAATCGGCGGCTTCAGCAGTGGCGGTTCGAGGCCAATTTTGGTGATTTTTACGAGGCATTTTTGAGATTGGTTTTTGAGCAATTTTTGGGTATAATACAGCAGTAAAACTAACTAAAAAAATAGTCCAAAAAAATAAAAAGAAATCGCAACAGGCGGCAGTTTTCGGCGACGGCATCGGGGCTGTTCGGGATTATTTTTTGCGCTTTTTTGGGACTATTTTGGAGGTGTTCTTCAAGGCAACATATTTCTGAATATCAGTAATAAAAACAGGTGAAAACAAGAACCAAAACGACCACGAAAAAAGTAAGAACAAGCGGCGGCAACAGGTGGCGGCGCTGGGTGTGCGGTGGTGCTGTTTGGGTAGCCATCAAATGCTATTTTTTGAGTTGTTTTCGAACTAGGGTTTTTACAATAAAATAGTATTTTTCATAAGCTATTTTTCAGAAAAAAATGGGATCAAGAATGGAGTTCAAATGAAGTGGAAAAAGTCGCCTGAAGTGGCGGCATTGGCGGTGCCACTGAGTCGGCAGTGGTGGCTGATGTTTAGGTCTCTCAGGGCTGGTTTTTATATATATATATATATATATATATATATATATGTATATATATATATATAATGATTGAGAAGTGTTGTATATCTATAAAACTATGAATGGAGGAGTTCGGGTTGGATTCTGATAAGAATAAGCAGCTTCCTACAGCAATTAAAAGACTGAAAACTTATTTAGATACAAGAACTTGAAACTCAATAGATTTTCACTACGATCATAAAATCGGGCAATATTTATCTTTTTTATTTATTTATATAAATTACACGAATGATAAATTTAGGTTTTATATTTCTTGTTTAATTTAATTAATTCTAAAAATTCGATTTTAATTAATATTTTGTAATAAAAAATAAAAATAAAATTTTTAATTAAATAAAAAAAAACTTTAGATATTTCATTTTTAAAAAATAACATGTTTAAGATGATTTTTAATAAATCGGATATCTTGAAAAAATGTGAAAATTAATTTTAAATTTTGAATTAATTAAATGAAAAGATGTTTAGTCTTAATAAATTATTTTTTTTGAAAAATATGTAACGTAAAAATAAAGTATTTGAATGCCTTTAATTACTAACTTAGCTGTAAAATAAAAAGAAAAATTGTGCATTTATCGGTAATTTTATTTGTTACGCATTAAAACACGAAAAGATGATTTGGCAAACTAAAATTTTTTGGATCGTGTACATGAAAAGATGGTTTGAAATCTTTCGAATCGTATGATTTTCAAAATTAATAAATTTATTTTAATTAAATATATTTTTATAATTTTTAAAAATATTTTTTAAAAAAACTAAGTGGGAGAGGAAATTTATTCACAGATAAATTCCGCAGTCTCTATCATAAATTCGTTGGTGATGTAATTAATTCTGCATGTTAGCAATAAGGCCTTTCTCTCAATTGGATAAAATTAATTACGGTTGCAACGACCTTACTTGAACCCTAGTATTAGTGATGGATAGTCCACAAGGCTATAGAGCACGGATGAGGTTCAAAACCCTAACTCGAATCGAGGACCCTAAGTTCGGCCCGAAAATCCTAAAAAGATTCAAAACACAGACAATAAAATATTAGCACCCGAAGAGTCTGCTAACAATCTAAATGAAGTAAGTATCATAAAATAATGAATTAAAAATAAAAAATCCTCACAAATAGGGTAAAATAATCATTTTGCCCCTAGTACAGCAAAAAGTATTAAAAATCCAAATTTTGACACATGGATATCCTAAATCAAGAATTTAAGTATAATTAAGTAGAAAAGGACAAAATAACATCAAAAATGCCAAAAATACCCTTTAGTGGCTGACCACCTTGGTAAGAGTGCCAAAAAGTAACTTTTTACTTTCTTTTTAGTTTAAAATGATGAGAAAGGTATTAAATTAAGCATTATGATGATCCAATACTTGTTCAACAAGTAATATATATAATAATATAGTGTTATAGGTTAACAAAAGTAAACAAATCATTATTGAAGTTCACACACAACAAAATAAGTCAAAAAGTCATATATCGTCAAATTAGCTTAATTTGACTTAAAGACTACATCTATTTAATCAATTGCTATAGAAACTATGATAATACATGAGAATATTATATTTATCATAAACATACTAATATAACAGGTTTCAGTAGAGAAGACACAAAAAATATATATTAAATTAATTTTTAATGCATTTTCTTGCACAAAAGGGAGCGCAAACCAATGCAAAACCCCTTGATTGATGTGGGGTCAGGTTTTTATCCCCCAAACTGACCTCTAGCTGTATTTAGCTTCCCAAAATCTGATTTTTTCCCCTCAAAGCTTGAACAAAATTAAACAAGCCCATGTGAAGAAAAGAAAAAGTACAAAAGTATTAATTATTTTGTT
>JAUMHN010141228.1:0-23201 GCA_032360265.1 Heliamphora ciliata
TGCACCGAGTCAAATACTGGAGAGAATATACGGACTATGCATTCATTCATCACAAATATAAATATGAAACCACGAATGCAAAAATATCTCAAATATCTCAAGAATAAAAGACCTAAAAAGCATGACTTTTCAGTATACATTCCTAATAGTGTCGGGGTATAGAGCGTCCAGTTACTTCACGGGCCTCGTGGGGCTGGGTGGTAGTAACGTGACGTGGTCTATGCGCTCGCTCGGCAGCGGTGCCTACGTTGTAAAGCCACGAGTTGGTAGAATCACATGGATGTTATGGTAATGTGTGTGTGTGTGCGTGCGTGTGTGCGCGTTGGTTAAACTTGGGTTTTTATGAAGTAAAACCATTTGAGGCTTGTGTTAGTCTGCTGGAAAACTTGTAGTTTTCAAGATGAAAAATCGTTTTTAGTCTCAGTGGTTGAGCCAACTTTATGCTATGTGATTGTATATCCTGCTTTATGATTTTATATTCTGTTTCTATTGGGCTACGACTCACAGTGTGGGACTTGTTAAACCTTTTTCAGGTAATGATGTTGATGATCACGATGAGTAGATCTAGTGGTGCCCGTGGTGACGGGTGGCGAAAGACTTTATTTAGTTTTCCTTTTGTATACATGTTTTTGAAGGCGTGTTTTGTACGCCTTATGGCGATATATTTTATGCGTGTTTGAACTGAATGCCTATTGCTTATGAGAGATGAATCTTGGGTACTCTTTTGATTTCAAAAGCTATATTTGATTGTTGAAAAATCTATTTTCATAAAACTGGTGTTTGGTGAACTTTTCACGTGACCCTAGATTTTGGGGGGTGACAACAACGACCAACACATTTGTACACACACAACTAGGTACACAACGTCCAAAAGTACATGGATACGTCATCCATATAACCATGGAGACCAACCAACATTTCAAAAATATTTTCACCATTCCAACCGAATCGTTTAAAAGCACCCCCCAGGGTTTGCTCCAAACCTCTAAAATTAGGTTTTTACAAGATTTACATAAATCTTTTCAATTTTTAAATCTCATCTTTTTGAAAATCACGGACACACATACGTCCACCACTTTGTAATGAAGCATAAAAAAAATGCACAACATACTTTTTATCCACCCAACACAGTGTAAACACAATGTTCAACATTTCAAAGCATTTTATAATGGTGAAAATGCATATAATCGCATACAACACAGTTTTAATGCAAAAGAGTCTAAAATCCTACGTCGGAGAGTTAAAACTCAAAGCTTTAACCCCCAGGGAAAAACCAAAGTTGTTAAAACAAAAATCCACACGGATGAACGCAAAACTCTTAGCGAGGAGAACACCGATACACCCTCGAAAAGCCAAGATCCAAGCCCGAAGCAAGCTAAAATCTAGAGAGAAAGTAGAGGTTTTGGGTTGGGTATAAAGTGAGGCTTGTAGAAGAAGTTTTGGACCAAAGTCTCATGCCACTAGCTGACTTTATAGACTAAAGACCGATCGATTGGTCCTGCCCGAAAAGTTTTCCCAACTTTTTACCATACGCCCAATAGGACTGGGATTGAAACCAACATGCACTCTAATCTAACACATGTTTAAAACATATAGAAACATGCTTTTCTATAACGATTAAAATGATAACTAGCATCTTACATATATACATAACAAAAACAAAAAAGGAACTGGGTCTCACACTGTTGGTGCAAAATGATAAAACGACATCGAAATGGCAGCGGCTCTCGGAATAAGATTGATAGAAAACTCTATCTCACGACATGGTGGTAACTCGAATAGATCGTCAGGAAAGGCATCTAGGTAGTCACAAACTACCGGGGAAAACTCTCCTCGAACACCAACAACCTCATTCAACATGAGAGCAGATAAGAGGAAACTATGGTTTCCTCAGTTTTGCACAACACCGGGCATGGGCACTGAACCATCGTCCTGATCACACACGAAACAAAAACAATCACCCTCAGGTGTACAAATTGATACCCTCCATCGAACACAATTGATATAGGCACGATAGGTGATCAGCCAATCCATTCCTAGAATGATATTAAACGTGGTCATATCGAGAATGATGAAATCAAACTCTAAACAGCGGCCTGTGACCTCTAGCTCACAGGATCTACAGACTCGTCTTAACACTATGTTCCCATCGACCGAGGTCTCTGCACAAAACGTGCTACCAAGCGTGTCTACCTCCAGCCCCAACGTAGATGTAAAAGCAGATAAGATAAAAGAATTCAATGCTTCCGTGTTGATAAGAACACTGGCTCATAAACAGTACACTAAGAGAGTACCTCTGATGACTGAAGTAGTCGTTGAAGTGTCAAGCACAACCGGTGCCTTCGAAGAACTTGGATCAGTAAGGGTAAACACTTACCCCTACAGTGCCTTGGTCTGGCTACCATGGCTTTGTGTTGTGGGTTGTCATACTGACTGGGCTGAAGTGCCTCCTTCTCCAACCCAAGAAGTCTAAGTTGCTGGCTACTGCTGCGGCTATCGATAAGTCTATCATCCCTTCATAGATTAAACAAGTGGTGCACTTGTCGTGCTTTGTGCAAAGAATACCAGTGGCCCTCTCCCCTCGGACTGAACATGTATAGAACTCTGGGGTTGTCCCCTCAGTGGGTAATCCACCGCATGATGCCCTGTTATTTGCACTGATAACAAATGAGCTCCCTCCGCTCTGACGAAGCTATCGAGCGTTTTGGTGTTGAAAATTGCTGGTATGATTTAGTAGGATAAGAACTTGGACCAGACGACCTCTCCCTCTTATTACCAGACGACCTCTCCCTCTTATTGTGGCGTCCACCTGACTGTTCAATCACTTCACCTTGTGGTACCCTAGTCTCTCTAGCCTTACGGGTCTCATTCAAAGTGTTCTTGTCACGACTCATTTCTAAGAACGGCGTCCGTGACCGGCCAGCGAGTTAAAAATTCATCTGAGGCCTCTTTCTTTTTTTATTTTTCATACAATCTCATTCTAGTCATTCCAATTTTGAAACAAAAGTAAATCATTTATTGAAAAGAAATCACGTCCCTTAAACATTCCCAGCGATCTCATTTCAAAAATCTCCAGAGCTTGCTAACTGTGTGTTTAATATGACGAGATACAGGAATTGAAATGCAGCAATGACAAATAAAACTATGAATAATTTAAATTAGCTTTTTCCTGCTACCGGTTCCTCCATGCATTCAAGTATCACCTGAAATTATTCAACATTCATTAGCAAATCTAGTGTGAGTGCATAGATATCTGAATTATTATCCGCTTTTTATTTTTAGAATGATATACAAATAAATGGTTCTATCAGCAATCCGGGGAGCTACCCCGCAGTTGAAAATGATCATTTTCTAGTCACCTGACCGTGACCCGCCGTCCTTATTACATCACCTCGCTGGTGTACTTTATCGTCTCCCAGCGACCGGAACGCCGTTTATACTATCATTCTCATCATTAACATCACATTTCTATAATCATTTCAACAATATAATTGTGGTACACTACATAATCATTATAAAACGGTAATTGAAAACGTAATTAACTCAAATATTAGAAGACTCACCTGACTTTTGTAGGGTTTGATTAAAATTTGTCAAAATCTGGAAAGAAAGAAATTAATTTAGTATTATTCTTGATTAAAGTTAAAAATAATAAAAAATCTTAGTTCTTCATAAAAATTTAGGTTATGTAAATAAAGAAAAAAAATTTGATCTTTTGGGTCATATGTTTACTAACTACATTTTTTGTATAAAAATACTTCTTTCAAACTCAAGAATTCTTTTATTCTTAATAATGGATTTAAAAAAAACCATTATTTGAAACTATGGTAACATACTTATTTTAATATTCAAAAATGTTAACTTAGTTATGTTAATTAAAAAATGTTTAAGTCAAATTAAAACGTTAACTTTTAAATTTTAAAACAAGTCTTTTATTCTATTTTAGTCTTCTTAATTTGAAATCTTTTTCTTATAAAATTTTTATCATTTAATTTATTTTTTTTGCTAAAAAAATCAATTTTCTCATAAAAAAATACAAAAAACCAAACAATTCCCAAACATGTGCTCTCTTTTAAAACACACACATACACACAATAAACATACACACACTCACACAGCAAACACGCACACACGGCACAATTCCATATTACATAACACACACTGCACAATTTTATTATGACATATATATATACGTAGAGGAGAGAGAGAGATGAGAGGAGAGAGAGCAGAGAGACGGGGGAGAGAGAAAGAGCAGAGAGAGACGAGAGATAGCAGAGAGACAGAGGGAGAGAGAGAGAGAGCAGAGAGCAAGAGAGAGACAGCAGAGAGTTAGAGACCGTCGATAGGCGCCGGTGGAGGCAACAGTGGCGCCGACGGATGGAGGCTGGAGGTGGCGTGTTTGGTGGTTCGGCGGCTATCGCGTTGGTGGACGGCGATGGGGGGAGGCACGGCTGGCGGCGTCGCGTGTTCCTACTCGAAGCTTGAAGAAGAAGAAGCTTATTGCTTCTGTTCTGAACGGTTTGTGAGTATTATAATATTATAATATATTTTTACTCTCAGAAAACAGAAGCTGTTTAAGATTGTGGCGCAAGAACGCGGTTTCATCGAATATATGTAAGCATATGGCTGGGACAGAAGTCTCAGCGAAAGCTAAGCGCGGTGTTGTAAGCTCCCAAGTGTACGGTAGCTGAGATTTTGTTCATTATAAATTTTTTGATATAAAATTTTTAATTTAAAAAAATATAAAAATTTAAGTATAAATTTTTAATGTATTTTTCATAAATTATCATATAGTTAAAATATTCCCTAAGATTTTCTATTTTTTTAATATTTTTGCTATCGCGGTTTATCGATTCTTAGTATTTTCAACCGCTGTAAAATTTTAACCTAAAAAAATTCTTAAAAATTTAAGATAAACTTTTAATGTTATTTTATGTTTCATCACGGAGTTAGATTTGGCAAGAAAATTTTCCTAACTAATAAATTCTTGTCTCGATTCTTTATTATTTAAAATTTTACTAGATGTAAATTTTTGGACTTAAATTTTAAACATAAGGTTTTGTAAAAAAAAATTATTCTGGGTCTATAATTAATTACTTTTATTATTCATTATTTTTATTTTTACAAGTCGGGTGTCACAATTCTCAATAGTGACTATCGATTCCACTAACCCAGTAAAGGCACGTAGTCTTAATCTTGCCTTCATTTCCCTGAGCGCGGGGCTCAAACCCCTCTCAAATCTCTTTGAACGTAGCTCATCAATGGCCATGGATTCCTATGTAAAGTGGGATAAACTGGTAAACTTGATCTTATGCTGTACAACATTCATCATCTCCTGGGTGAGAGAAAAGAACTCTTCTCGATAGATATCCCCAAAAGACTCAAGAAAGTATTTCTCTAGAAATACCTTCATAAAAGCAACCCACGTACCCTCTACGGTAGTTCTAGAAAACTTCCACCATTCGTAGGCATCACTCCTCAGCTGAAATGCGGCAAACGCCACTCTCAAGTCATCCTCAACTATCTGCAACGTGTTTAGGACCCTGGTCACGACATCTAGCCATTTAATGGCTGGTCACGACATCTAGCCATTTAATGGCCACTTTGGGATCGGGATGTAACAACCTGGCTCAAACCCTAGCAATAGTGACGGATAGACAATGAGAATCTAGGTCATTACATGAACAAAGAAAACCCTAAAGTAACCTGAAACCCTAAACTTGACTCGAAAACCCTAAAAGAAACCAAATACTCAAAGGCAAAACCCTAACACTCAGAAAAATCTCAAAACAGCTTAAATTAAGTAAATAATATAAAATATAAAATTAAAAAATAAAAATTCTCATAGTTAGGGTAAAATGACCATTTTGCCCATAGTACAGCAAAAAGTCTTAAAAATTCAAAATTTGACACATGGACACCCAAAATCAGATATTTATATACAATTAATTAATAAAATATAAAATAACAACAAAAAGGATCAAATTTCCCTTGCATGGCCGGCCACCTAGGAGAATGTGCCCACAAAGCTACTTTTTATTTTTTAAGCTTAAAAATAAAAAAAGATGTATAAATTAAGTATTATTTTAACCTAATATTTTTTATACAAGTAATATATATAATAATATAATAATATAAGAAAAAAATATAAATAAATAATTATTTAAAATCTCTACACAATAAATAAATTAAAAAGCAAATTCTAATCAAATTAGCTGAATTTAGCTTAAAAGCCTACACTTATTTAATTGATTGTTATCAAAATTATGATAAATCATGAGAAGACTAAATTAATTATAAATACATTAATATAATAGGTTTTAGTAAGTTTAGACACCAAAAAGGTATATAAAATTAATATTTTATGCATTTATATTCATAAAAATAACCCAAAATACAATTTAAAATCCTAATTAAATGTAAAATCTGTTTTGTCTGCCCCAAACACTGCCATGGATGAAATACACCTGCCCAAGGTCTGCTTTTGTAGTCTCAAACAATTCCCACCTCCCATGCAACCAATGAAAAATTAAAAAAAATTCAAAATATACTTACACAACATAATTATCCTCCATTATATTTTTTTCTATAAAAGCAAGACACAAGTTTCCCTATTCTATACATACATTTTGGCTGAGAGGAGAGGGAGAGAAACCACAAAAATATTCTAAGTGTTCTAAGAGAGAAAAATGAGAGAAGAAGGAAGAAAGAAGGAAGAGGGAGCTTGGAGGGACCAAGAAGCAAGTACTAAAGCCAAGACCTATTCTTCTTCAATCTTGTAGCATCAAAAGAGATAAGCAACTCCCTTAAACCTTCTGAGACTCTCCCACAAGATATCCCTCAATCCATCTCTACAACAAATCCTAAGAAAAAGAAATGAAGAATAACTCAAAAAAGGCGTTGCAGATGCAAATAGTGAACTGCTAGGGTAAAGTTGTGCTTTGTATGTGTTTGCATGTGTGTATCTTTGAGTTTTATGACTTAATTATGTTTTGGAGTTTTGGTTTATATGAGCTTATAATATGCATGCAAAGAAAACACAATGAAAATGGACACTGCATGAGCTAAGATATTAAAACCCTAAATTACCTGATATTTTGGACTTAACAAGATTCTGCCATCAATTTTAAAGCATCATAATTAAATGTAGACAAATGGTCTTAAAGTGATTTTTCTGTCCATATTTTTCTTTTTGAGTTCTATTTCATAAAAAATTAGTTTGAATTGATTTCGTTGAGTAGAACTCTAGATATGTCATTTTTTTTCAAAGAGTGTCAGATCCTGACCACTCTGAGTTACAGACTTAAAACCCCCAAGTTAAAATGAGAACCGAGCTTAGGTCAAAACACAAAATTTGTCGATAACACACTTATCCTGCTGTCCACCACAAATGAGCCAAAAATACAAAATCTTGATATGTCAAAACCTATCCCAAATCCACTATTGTGTTTCAGTGACTAACAGACCTATCTGTCACACATTTTTGTGAGACCCCAAACCCAACTTTTTAGAAGCCAAATACAAAAGTGGTAAACATGAAAAATGTAACTAACATATTAAAATAATTACTGAATACTAATCAGCCCAAAATACCCTCGGATGATACCCCAAAGGTTTTGAGCTTTCTTTGTTAAAAACACATTCTGCAGACCCCTTTTAGCCTGACTGAACCCTTTTTATAAATTGGCCAAAATATCAAACTATTTCCAAACCACGTGCCCTAGCACAAAACATGAAAGTTGTAGGAGACACCTTGAACTAAAATCCCACCAAAATTCAGAGCCATAACCCTTTAATTGATACCCCAAAACCGAGGCCAATAGAGGCCCAAATTCATTGATTTCCTCTGTAAAATGCTGAATAGTGTTTACTTAAATAAATTAAATAACCTTTTTTCCCTAGGATCTAACCTTAGTGATAAACATGAAAGTGGTAGAGAATAATTTTATCTAATTGGTGTTAAAATTTTAGAATTTAAATCTATGTCTAAGTACTTAAAAACACTGTTGTAACTTTAAAACTAGCAATTAAACTTTTACCTAAAATTGGCTAAATGTTCGAATGACGTGTTATTTATGGAATTTGAGTGTGTGAACCTTATATGAACTTTTTAAGTAATTAGTATATAAAAATGTTGTTTGTCATGAAATAAACTCATGCTGATGGTTTGATTATATGCTATATAAATTGTGATTATGCTTCGCATGCTTGTACTGATGCTTTAGCGAGTTGTACCATGTGCCATATCATATTTAAATATCATGCTATGATTAATTGCACATCATGAACATCCCTACATGTCATCTTGGGTTATCGGAATTCCTTTCATATCCTTCAATTGGGTTGAGTGACATGGAAATCATTTATTCAGTGGTTGTGGATCTAGGACGTCCTTGGTCGCCATATTTGAAATTGAATTGGAGGTCTTTATTATAAAAGGAGATTTAGGCACCATGTATTCGTCACTAGTTTTAATTAGACTTTCGATTGATGCTTAACGAGTATCCTAGTACTTAATATGGGAAAGTTGGCCCGTATAAGGGTGGCTGATAATTGGGTGGCCTGCCCCCACGCCATTGCCATTGAGTAAAACGACTGAGGCATGTAGCCAAGACGAGCGTTTACCTTTCGCAATGACGCTAAAATAGGTTAAGTGATCAATGTACCATCAAGTCTACTTCGTAATTTTCAGCGTGAAATTCATGATACTGTTCTGAAAGTACTTTGGGTTGGGCTACTGCATTGCATTTATCTGCATCACGCACTCGCACCACTGTTCTTATATGTGTGCTTACCCTGTTGAAAATGATAAGTTGTCTATCTCTTTTTCTTAAATTTGCATTGGGTATTATACGATATGTATTATAGGATATTTTATTATGAGTTTGTTAGACGATTTAGGAAATTTCCTTCTGAACTCCGGCTTCTGGCATTCGTGCCATAAGTGAAGAAGAAGGACCTTTTGAGGAAGGCGTGTTCGCTGAGGAAGAAGATCTTGAAGAAGGACGAGAGTGGTAGAAATCGGGTGATCCTAACAACGCAGCTTGAAGATGTAGGATATTTATTTTTTGGATCTTTTGTTTAGTTTTCTATGGGCATATTGTAACTTTTGTTAAAATTTTCAGGATGACTGTAATTATTAAGTATTTTGAACAAATTCTGAACCTCTAATGATGTAGTAACTATCTTATGTATCTATGAATGTTCGGCTAAAATATGTCCTTTATTTATAGTTACATATGTCCAGACATGCCCGGAGAACGGGGTGTCACAATTGGTATCAGCGTCTACGTTAAGTGAACCTTTAGGCCTTGGGAAATAAGAGATCACGAGTTCTATTGCGTAGAAACTCTGTAGAATGTTTGTACTATTAATTTATCACCAATAATTTTAATAACTTAAAATCTTTACTTTAGAGTTTTCTCTATGTTTTCTTTCTTAGGATGGTGTCCGACACAGAACCAACTGGGGAACCGTGGGCCGCACTGGAACCTGAAGACTCAGATCCCGTAGAAGATCCAAAAGAGGACCCAGAGGAGATACCCATAGAGGAGCAAGAACCGATCAACGCCATCCCTTTAGCGTGGGTTTTTCTGGAGGAATGGCTGGCCAACCCAGATGATGAAGGTGATGAGATGGAGATAGACGAAGAACCGAACGAGGAAGATTTTGATACTGATTACGATGAGGACGAGGATGACGATGACGAAGACGAAGAAAAAGAATAAGAATAAGAAGAAGTAGCGGTTAACTTCCCATACGATCAGCTAGAGGCGTCTCTACCCGAGTCTGATGAAAACGAAGCAACGGATACCGCCATTTACTATAGTCATCCCAAGTGCTAAGGCTTCTAAGTGGGGGATCGCGTGTACGCCAGGATCTTTCTGGAGAACATGTGCATGTGGAGAAAATTGGAGGCTTTTCCGCGCTACCTTGAACCAGTACGTGTGATTGAAAAACGCAGCCGAAGACTCTATCGCTTAGACTTTCCTCCTAGATTTAAGACATGACTGGGAGATATGTTGACCATACGATGGATGCAGTATCAGAGGCCGACAGATGAGAGAGGAATCATCAATTCGCATGATCCGGCCATCAACTTTGATGACCCCGAGACGTACCGAGAGACTCCAATCGCCATAACCAACAGAGTACAGATGGGGCCGAATAATGTCTGGCACGTTGCAGTGCAGTGGCGCTGCTACAACATCACTGAGGCAACCTGGGAACACGAATCGGTTGTCCGTCACTTTTATCCACATTAGTTTGTTTAGATGTTAGCGCGTTAGCCTTGTACCTTTTCCTTTTGATTTGAAGATTGTATGTGTGCTGTGTGAACTTTGATAAACTTGTATTGACTATGAGTTGAAATGAAATGCAGATCTTTGATGTCAAAATCTTTATAAGCAGTTCTATAATTATCAACCTAATTTTACAAAAAAAAGAATCTCAACCCATAATAAGTAATTAAGAACTAGAATAACTCCCAGAATCATAACCCTCTTTTTCTTTTATTCTAGAATGGCTGGTAGAAGACCTAATCACCGATAAGAAAATGGACCCACTAGTGATGAGGTACTAGAACTAGCTCAAGTGCTACGAGAATTGGCCGCTAGCATCAACCGCCCGCATGTACGTGACCGAGCGTGGTTTCTATTGGAATTAGGGAGGCAGCGAGCCCTGACGTTTCGAGGGGAAGTAGAACCGAGGGAGGCAGAGGAATGGCTGAGATCAGTCAAGAAACTACTCAACTAAATGGGAGTCCAGGATGAGACCGACCGAGTGGCCGTAGCTACCCATCTGTTAGAAGGAGAAGACGATCATTGGTGGACTCTGGTCAATAACTCCCAGGAAGTTGCAACTCTGACTTGGGAGCAGTTTGAGAGTCTATTTTTGGAGAAATACTTCCTAGCCCCTTTCTGTCAAGGGCAGATCCAACAATTTTTGGAGCTTAAGGAGGGGATAATGACGATGACGCAGTATGTAAATTGTTTCGAGGAGTTAAGCCATTTTGCCACGACTATCGTACCGAACAAAGAATCCAAGACGCGAAAGATCGAATGGGGCTTAGAGCCGTCTATTCGAGCAAGGGTGATCTACTTGCAGCTTCCCACTTATACCCAGGTAGTACGTGTAGCCTTGTTAGCCGAGACTGAGCAAGCTGACTCCAGGAAGACATGGAACCAGAAGAAGGAAAGTACCAGCTCTAGAGGACCGATGAGGAGCAATCAGGCGTTTATCCCAAGGAAACTGTACCACCGAGAGTACCAACAAGGACGACTAAGGGAATCCCCTGCGACATCCGTGATGTGCTTTGAAATGCCGCCAACCAGGACACAGGAGGTATGAGTGCCCACGCCTCGTACAGAGGAATCTGAGCAATCAACAGTGGAGGTAGCCCCAAACCCAGCAGCCTAGGTTCCCGCTACAAGTCAAAGTGACAAGGCCTGCTACTCAGACGCAAAACAGAAAAGGGAGACGCTCGCTCAACAAGAATCCGAGATCGCAAGAAAACTTGGGCAATTGACGAAATGCTGGAAACCCCAAAAACAACAATGGGAATCAACCATGGGAGGCCGCATCTTTGCGCTGCAGGAAGAGGAATTGGAAAACACCCAAGTCATACAAGATATGTTCGTATTATTCAATACATTAGTGAAAGTATTGTTTGATTCCGGAGCATCCCATTCTTTTATATCTCTAGACTGTATGAAGTCCCTACTCTTAAAACCCGAGGCATTAGAACAAATCCTAAGTGTCATCACACCCTTAGGAAATCAGACCCGAGTAGACTCTGTCTGTAAAGCCTGCATGTTACGAATAACCAATACCTCTATGACTTGTGACCTACGAGTCATGGATTTCAATGGTTATGAGGTAATCCTTGGAATGGACTGGTTATCGAGACACCGTGCTATCATCGACTATCGACAAAGGAAGATATGGGCACAAGCCGAAGACGACACTACTGTGCGAATTCAAGGAGAACGACGCGAGATTCTGACCCCGAGTAATGTGAAGGACCGTAAATCGAATGACTTTATAGGGAGATTGATGTGCCTACTTACTAGTACGAACATCTCGCCAACTCCCAAGTTACCTCGAGTAGTGTGCAAATACAAAGACGTATTCCCGGAAGAACTACCTGGACTACCACCGCGTCGTGAGATTGAGTTCACAATAGAACTTCAGCCAGGAACAGCACCGATTTTGATCGCAGCCCACAGCATGGCACCCGCCGAACTGAAAGAGTTAAAGAACCAGCTCCAGGAATGGCTCAGCAAGGGTTTTATTCGCCCTAGTACGTCACTTTGGGGAGCACCAGCATTGTTCGCCAAGAAGAAGGATAGAACCTTACGTCTCTACATTGACTATCGTTTGCCGAACAAAGTAACAATCAAGAATCGATATCCCCTGCCTCGTATCGATGATCTCTTCGACCAGTTGCGAGGATCTGCTTGTTTCTCAAAGATCGACCTTTGCTCCAGATATCACCAGCTTTTAGTCAAGAAGGAGGATATATCAAAAACAGCCTTCAAAAACCGATACGGACACTACGAGTTCGTAGTTATTTCCTTTGGTTTAACCAATGCCCCAAGAGTTTTCATGAGTTTGATGAATAAACTCCTTCAGCCCTGCCTCGACCAGTTTGTAGTAGTCTTCATAGATGACATCCTTGTATATTCTTGATCTGGGGAAGAACATGAACAGCATCTGAGAGTTATGTTGCAGAAGTTAAGAGAGTCACAACTCTTTACTAAGGCAAGTAAGTGTGAGTTCTGGTTACGTGAAGTGAAATTGTTGGGACACGTAGTGTCTAAGGAAGGAATAGCTGTGGACCCCGCCAAGGTAGAAGCTATTTTGGAGTGGAAGCCACCTCGAAATGTTTTCGAAGTTCGTAGTTTCCTTGGACTAGCAGGATATTACCAGAGATTTATCCAAGATTTCTCGAAATTGGCACGCCCAATGACTAGGTTAACACAGAAAGGGGTGAAGTTTGAGTGGAGTGATAAGTGTGAAACAATATTTCAAGAGCTCAAGAAGAGATTGACTAGTACCCCAATCCTGATCATACCTGAACGAGAGGTTAGGTATATGGTATATTGTGATCCATCAAAGGATGGCCTAGGATGTGTACTAATGCAGAATGGTAAGGTAGTAGCCTACGGGTCAAAACAATTGAAACCTCATGAACAGAATTTCCCTACTCACGACCTAGAGCTTGCTGTAGTGGTGTTCGTGCTAAAGTTATAGGGGCATTATCTCTATGGAGAATGATTCGAGCTTTTTACCGATCACAAAAGTTTAAAATACCTGTTCACCCAAAAGGATCTTAATATGAGACAACGCCATTGGATGGAGTATTTAAAGGACTATCAGTTTACATTAGCCTATCACCCAGGTAAGGCTAATGCGGAGGCCGACGCCCTTAGTCGGAAAACGAGGGGTACGATGGCTAGTATGGCCTCAAGAGAATGGAACATGATGGGAATGCTTAACGAATTTTGACTCCAACCATTAGAATCGGAGGATGAAAGCTGTTTTTGTCTAACAGTGGTGACAACGAATCTCCGTCAGCAAATCGTGGAAGCCCAAAAGTACGACCAGGAATTTGAGTTTATTCGAAGGCATCTGATTGCGGAGGAATCAAAGCCAGAATGGGTTGTCAATAAGCATGGAAAGTTGACCTACCAAGGATAACTTTTCATACCGGATGTTGAGAATTTGAGAAGAGACATCTTAAAAGAGCATCACCAGTCACTTTTTGTTGTCCACCTCAGAGAGACAAAGATATATCACGATCTGGAGAGGCACTATTGGTGGAATGGCATGAAGAAGGATGTAGCAAGTTTTGTGGCCAAATGCCTTACCTGTCAACAAGTGAAAGCCGAGCACCAAAGACCAGGTGGAACCCTCCAACCCTTGAAGATACCTCAGTGGAAATAAGACCACGTCACCATGGATTTTGTCTCCGTACTACCAAGATCACCAGTAGGACATGACTCTATCTGGGTAATCGTAGATCACCTCACCAAATCAGCACACTTCCTACCAGTTCGGACTTCCGAGAAACTGGAGACCCTAAGCCAGAAATACATTCGAGAAATCGTACGCCTTCATGGAATTCTGTTGTCCATCGTTTCATATCGAGATCCACATTTCACCTCACGATTCTGGCAGAGTTTGCAAATTGCCTTAGGAACAGAGCTTTGTTTCAGCACCGCTTTTCACCCGTAGACTAATGGGCAATCTGAACATACAATTCAAGCATTGGAAGATATGCTTCGAGCCTGCGTCATGGACTTCAAGGGACATTGGGAGAAACACTTGTCGTTGGTCGAGTTTGCTTACAACAACAACTATCAATCCAGCATTGGCATGCTGTCATATGAGGCCCTCTACGGAAGACCGTGTCGTTCGCCGATTTGTTGGACTGAAGTAGGAGAAAACGCACTCCTTGGACCGGACTTAGTGCAAGAGACTACCAAAAAGATCCGACTCATTCAGCAACAAATTGCTACCGCACAAAGCCGACAGAAGAGCTATGCAGATCAACGACGAAGGCCGCTACGATTTGAAGTAGGAGATCGTGTATTCCTGAAGATTCAACCACGAAGAGGGGTGATATGCTTCGGCCAAAAAGGGAAAGTGGCATATCATTTGGCTTTACCACCTCAACTTGCCAACATTCATCACGTTTTCCATGTGTTGATATTGAGGAAGTATGAACCTAACCCTGCCCACATTCTGGATTGGAAGGAACTACATGTTGATGAAGATATCACGTTTGAAGAACAACCGATGAGGATTATCGATCGACGAGACAAGATTCTTAGAGGCAAAAACATTCTGCTCGTTCGAGTTATTTGGAAGCACAACGGGATTGAAGAATCTACTTGGGAGCGGGAAGAAGCTATGATGACAAATCATCCCTAATTGTTCGTAAACTGAGATACGATATGAAATTTCGAGGGCAAAATTTGTTTTAGGGGGGTAGATTGTAACAACCCGGCTCAAACCCTAGCATTCGCAATGGATAGACAATAAGAACGTAGATCGCTACATGAACAAGAAAAACCCTAAAGTGACCAGAAACCCTAAATTTGACCCAAAAACCCTAAAAGAGACTAAATACTCAGAGGTAAAGCCCTAACACTCAGAAAAATCTTGGAACAGCTTAAATTAAGTAAATTATATAAAATATAAAATTAAAAATCAAAAATTCATATAATTAGGGTTAAATGACCATTTTTCTCCTAGTACAGCAAAAAGTCCTAAAAATAAAAAATTTAACTCATAGACACTCAAAATAAGATATTTATAATTAATTAATTAATAAAATATAAAATAACAACAAAAATGACCAAATTGCCCTTGCATGGCCAGCCACCTAGGAAAATGTGCCCAGAAAGCTACTTTGTGTCCAGATTTATCTTTTTGAGTTCTCTTTCATACAAAATTGGTTTGAAGTGATTTCCTTAAGTAGAACTCCAGACATGTCATTTTTTTCAAAGAGTGTCAGATCCTGACCAGTCTGAGTTGCAGACTTAAAACCCCTAAGATAAAATAAGAACCGAGCTTAAGTCAAAACACAAAACTTGTATATAACACATTTATCCTGCTGGCCACCAAAATTGAGCCAAAAATTCAAAGTCTTGATATGTCAAAACTTGTCCCAAAGTCACTGTTGTGTTTTAGTAACTGATAGACTTCTCTGTCACACATTTTTGTGAGACCCAAACCCTAACTTTTTAGAAGCCAAATCCAAAAGTGATAAACATGAAAAATGGAGCAAACATATTAAACTAATTACTGATCAATAACCAGCCCAAAATACCCACGGATGATACTCCAAAGGTTTTGAGCTTTCTTTATTAAAAACACATTCTGCAAACCCCTTTTAGGCTGAATGAACTCTTTTTATAAATTGACCAACATCTCAAACCTTTTACAAACAACTTGCCCTAGCACAAAACATGAAACTTGTAGGAGACACCTTGAACGAAAACGCCACCAAAATTCAAAACCATAGCCCTTGAATTGATGGCCCAAAACCGTGGCTAACAGAGGCCGAAATTCAGTGATTTCCTCTGTAAAATGCTGAATGATTTTTACTTAAATAAATTAAATGACCGTTTTGCTCTAGGATATAACCTTAGTGATAAACATGAAAGTGGTAGAGAATAGTTTTATCTAATTGGTATTAAAATTCCAGAATTTAAACCTATGTCTAAGTACTTAAAAATACTGTCACAACTTTAAAACTAGCAATTAAACTTTTACCTAAAATTTGCTAAGTGTTCGAATGACGTGTTACTTATGGAATTCGAGTGTGTGAACCTTATATGAACTTTTTAAGTAATTAGTATATGAAAATGATGCTTGCGATGAAATGAACTCATGCCGATGGTTCGATTCTATGTTATATAAATTGTGATTATGCTTCGCATGCTTGTACTGATACTTTAGCGAGCTGTACCATGTGCCATATTATATGTAAATATCATGCTATGATTAATTGCACACGAGAAGCATATTGCACATCATGAACATCTCTACATGTCATATTGGGTTATCGAAGTTCCTTTCGTATCCTTCAATTGGGTTGAGTGACATGGAAATCATTTATTCAGTGACTGTGGATCTAGGACGTTCCTGGTTGCCATATTTGAAATTGAATTGGAGGTTTTTATTATGAAAGGGGATTTAGGCACCATGGGTTCGTCACTAGCTTTAATTAGACGGGTTGACGCTTAACGAGCATCTTAGTACTTAATGTGGGACGGTTGGCCCGTATAAGGGTGGCTGATAATTGGGTGGCCCGTCCCCACGCCGTTGCCATTGAGTAAAACGGCTGAGGCATATAACCAAGGCGAGCGTTTACCTTTTGCAACGAGGCTAGGATAGGTTAAGTGATCAATGTACCATCAAGTCTACTCCGTAATTCCCGACGTGGAATTCATGATACTGTTCTGAAAGTACTTTGGGTTGGGCTACTGCATTGTATTCATCTGCATCACGCACTCGCACCACTGTTCTTATATGTGCTTGTCCTGTTGAAAATGATAAGTTGTCTATCTCTTGTCCTTAAATTTTCATTGGGTATTATAAGATATGTATTGTAGGATATTTTATTGTGAGTTTGTTAGACAATTTAGGGAATTTACTTCTAGACTCTGATTCATGGCAGCCGTGCCACAGGTGAAGAAGAAAGACCTTTTGAGGAAGGCGTTGTCGCTGAGGAAGAAGATCTCGAAGAAGGGGGAGAGTGGCAGGAACCGGGTGATCCTGACAACGCAGCTTGAAGATGTATGATATTTACTTTTTGAATCTTTTGTTCAGTTTTCCATGGGCATATTGTAACTTTTGTTGAAATTTCCTAGATGACTGTAATTATTAAGTATTTTGAACAAATTTTTAACCGCTAATGATGTAGTAACTATCTTATATATCTATGAATGTTCGGTTAAAATATGCCCTTTATTTATAGTTACATATGTCCAGACATGCCTGGGAAATGAGGTGTCACACGGGATCCCTGACAAAGGCAGGAGGGTCAAGACGTTGGAACTCATGCATCGCAATAGTCGCCCTTGGCTTGGGTACTCTCACCCCTCCCTTAGCGGCCTCAGCTAGCTGACAAATGGAACCCACCATCTCACGTAGCATATCTACCACATCTATTGGTCCCTGAGGAACATTAACATCCCCGACATTAGGGATTGGCACATCCCCTTGGTCGTAACCACGACCACAACCCTGACCACGCCCTCATCCTCTCTATGAAAATATAGCTTCTATATAAAAGAAACATAGAACATAACACCATAAGATTCGATTCATCATGTTATTACTAACACATGTCACATAATCATGCTAACACTTAGCCATTCAAGATCATGTAAATAAATTGCATGTACCGAGGAGCACCAACAAGACTGATAAGTCATTTTGAGTGTCCCACTCAGATTCCTCGCTAGAAAGTACGTCGGCCAAATGCATTTCCAACTTAGTTTCCAAGTTGGTTAATCCAAACGCCCGTAGGTAAGACAAATCAATCCTAAGGTCCAACCTCCATGCTCATGTATAACTCAAAATTCTCATGCTATAACAGATTATCATTTTCATATTATCAAAACATTTTAAACACATACAAATTGAGCACACACAACCATCCTCATAGGGTGATGCAATCTCTTTCCACGACACCTAGGTATTCGAACCTAGAGCTTCGAACCTAGAGCTCTGAACCACCCAAAACTTGGTTCACGTGAACCACCCAAAACCCGAGTCACATCCCAAAACCTGGGTCATGTGAACCACCAAAGAAAAATCATTTACGATGCCAAGACCCACTAACAACACCAAGCCCTAACGGGTCTAAGAACATAAACCAAAATCGAATTCAAAATGGTTGAAAAACTCACTTTCGAGGATTTATTTTTGATAAAAGGATAACCCAAAAGAACATGATCAAGGTCCCAAGCGCCTATTCTTGATTCTTCCACCAGCCTGTAAAACAACCGAGAGAAGGTTTTGAATGCTCGAGCAGTTCATCGAGCAGTCTGGCTCTGGACCACATCTCAAAAATCAACCTTTGAAACCCAACACTTAACTCATTTTTTAGCTTTTTAAAAACCTTCAAAGCATAACAAAACAATCTAAAAGATGACTAAAACTTGATTAGTAACCTTCCTCGAGGTACAAAAGTTGATATCAAACGTAAAATCAACAAAAAATTATTTGTTACAACATTGAAATCAACCGACCAAAACCCGTTTCATACGACTTCAAAACTAATACAACCAATCTAAGGTTCCTCTCGTTCTCATACAATATGCATGTAATGGTACCATGGCCTTAAGGCTTACAAAACATATTCTTTCATGTACAAAACATAGTATAGCGATTATATGATCCAAAATAACCAAAAGATAAAAACTACAAGTCTTCTAATCAACCACCACCAGCCAAAATCCATAACATCAAGTCAAATGATCTTGATCGCTTGAAATTGTTTGAGTCTGATAATGTAAGTCGAAGCCCAATAGGAATAGACTAGTATGAATTAAAAGTGTAACGTGCAATCACCAGTTATATGAACAACTCAACCACGCAAGTTTTAAAATAAATTTTCCTCAAAACCATAATCGTTCATATAACCCAACAACGTCTCACAATTTGAAAAAAAACACTAAAGTCATTTTAGTTTTCCAATAAGGTTTTCAAACAAAAAAGGTTTCCATAACCAAAATGATTTATACATACTGATATCGTCGTACCAGGAATAATGGTAGTAACTATAGACTCCCATCTATTGACCTAGGTCCTGGGCATCTAATGGCCCGCTAAGTAATGACAAGTTTTATAATTTGCTACAACAATTAACGCCTCCCATTAGGGTAACCACTTCATTTACGAAGATTAACCCGAAGGAGCGAAGCACCTATTTGTGCAAATTTATGGACTTTTACCGAGGAGAAATTGAAGCCCATATCCACCACATTGTTATGGTACATTCACAAAATCATTAAAGGCACATAGCATGACCATTAAATTGATTAAAGGCACATAGCGAAACCATCCAAAAATTGTGGAGGTAAACCAACGTTTTTACACAAAGCTATCCTCAATTCAACCAAATCATTTAAAACCCATGCTCAACCCCAAGGATTAGCTCCAAACACCAAAAATCATGTTTTTACAACATTCACATAATTCCTTCTGATTTTCAAAACTCATATATTTAAAAATCATATACACGTACATCCACCAACTTTGTAATAAATCTCACAAATGCAAAACATGCATTTTATCCAACCAAACAAGGTTTAATCACAAAATTCAATATTTATAGCATTTAAAAATGGTAAAAATACGTATAATCACATATAACACCCTTTTTAATGCAAGAGAGTCAAGAATCCTACAATATAGAGTTAAAAACTTAAAGCTTTAACCACCGGCAAAAAACTAACATCGCCGAAACAAGATTTCACTCGAATAAAGGCAAAGGCCTTGGCGAGTACAACATCGTTCCGCTCTCGCAATGCCACAAAACACACCTGAAGCAAGACAAAAGCTAGAGAGAAGTCTAGGGTTTTAGGTTTCTTTCAAGAGAGGAAGAGAGAAGCTTATTGAGGAAGCTTTGGCTCAAATGCCAACGCCACTAGCTACCTTAAACTTATCTTTCCGCAACAGACAGATTGAGCAGTCTAAAGATTGCTTGAGCGGTCATGCTCAGAAAAGATTTTAACTGTAACACCATAATGCCCCACGATTCCGAGATTAATCATATCATGCATTTCTAAGCCACAATATGGATACACCACATAGAAAACCTATTCTATAGCAACCAAAATTGATACATAACACATCGAATATATACTACAAAAATAAAAAGGAACTGAGCCTCACAACACACGTTTCATTACTATACAATTCACTAGCCTTGGGATGCTTTGCCGCCATTGGTTCATTCTGGACCGTAGGCTACATCATGGTTTCTTTAGGATCAAATTCTCTCGGTTTCACCGGTTGACCTTAATAATTGATTCCCGATGCATGAAAACTCAATCAACACGTGGCATGATTAACACCCCAAGCACATGAACATTTCATGAATATTTGATTCTTCATGATCCACCTGATGCTAGAAGCTTAGCCATGATTTTTTGTTTCTCAAAGTACATTCCATGATTCATGGTGATTCACACATGGATTATGAATATGATGCCAAGACCATTGAATTCCAAGCCTTGATAATCCCTTCATGCATTCAAGCTTTGCTTAATGGTTGACTTTAATTGCTTGGTGCGGCTTTATGCATTCTATAACTTGTTCCTCAATATTCTTCATTTTGTTGACTTTCGATTACATAGAAATCAAAATACAAGAACTAGAAATTGAAAAATAATTATTTTTACATTGATCCTATGCCTCTGAGGAGTTCATAATCAATCTACTACGATAAACTCTCGTGGTTAAAAAAATTATTTAATAATCAATAAACTTTATGCAATCAAACATGCAAACATATTGACCATTAAAAATTGGGATTAAATTGCTTGCAAAACAAAGATAGCTCAATCTAAATCTACCTGAACTCATGATTCAATCATACATAATCAAAGACGCCCCGATACAAATTGTTGGGGACAAACTGCTAAGATTCTAAGATTATGTTTATGATTTTAGTCAAAAAATATCTAAATGAGCAAATGCCGAAATTGGCTCCAAATTAAAACTTTTGATATCAAATAATCAAAATAAAATCCAGTAATACCGCCAAAGTTAGTTTTAGGATTATACCTTTCGAAATCTAGTTAGACTGATTTCAATTACTGCAACAATTTTTAGCCAACAATTTGCTGCGGTTTTTGACTTCTAGTCAATTCTCCAACACAAGCCTTCTACTTTATTCCCGATTGCTAGAACATGAATAAAGTGTGGATTTTAATCTATCATGATCTTTAAAACCTATCCTATCACCTATTCTTTGGATTCATAAGGCGTGAAAACCCTAGAACTGATATTGATTAACTGGCGATTAGGTTTTATAACTACATATAAATAGGCTACAGTAGAGACCTGTGGAATTAATACGGCATGGGCTTATAATGTAATTATGAAATTCTACCTCAATCCAAAAGTAATTTTATAAAACTATAAATTATAATTTATTCTACTAAAGAATTATAATTGCACTCCTTGCCTTATTCTCAAAACTGTAGTATTCGAGCTCCTATTACTAAACACTTATTTATTCTTCCCACGTTAAGATTACAGATATCCGCTGATTAAATTAAATTACTGAAATTTATATTTAATCAACTTCTTTAAAAATTCTTTAAGGTCTTCCACTTAGTTTATTTGACTGCCAGATTATAATATCCACCTACAGGATTTGTTTCGGTCAAAATTTAAAAACTTTCTTAAGAGAGTATCATCAATTTCGATTTTTCAAAACGTGAATTTCGTCAATAATTAATATTCACCATATAATTAATATCGTTATACAACTCAGCGGAATTATAGATCCATAAAAGATTGCACCTTTTAATGAATCAAAACAACGAATATTAAAAATATGTAAATAATAATTATTTCGGGATTAAGAGTATAAGCAATCATAATAACCATGGGGTGTGAATTAATTTATATAATCAGTACAAAATTAATTACTCTAACTTGGTCATATTCAATACACACAAAGTGTACTAGCACAATGAGTTGGAACAATTGTCAAAACAATTATCGTTCCCCGTAATCAAAACTGGTCTACAAAAATATTGTGATATAGTCGTACTGATAGTTTGTCCAATTCCATTTAAGATTGTAAACCAAAAACTTATAATCTATAAAAACTTTCAATCTGGTCTTCTGTGTATAAGCCAAACTCTACACACTAGATTGAATACTATGTGGAATAAAAGACATCTATGCACGACATTAAATAAATAATGAAACGTATACATTACTCATAAATATTCTCATAAAATAAAAAAACTAATTTTATAAATAAAATAAAATACTAAAACCAAAACCATGGTTTTAAGTATACAACCCTAAAACGTCGCTACTGCGCATCATCACCAAACCTCACCGCCACGCAGACCGCGCCCAAGCGCGCCGCTCCTCACCGATTTGCTTGCTGCGTTTAGCTTTTTGCCGTAGCTTTATTGTTTGGCCTGGAATGTTTGTTTTTCAATGCATTCCAAGTTGCTTTTCGGATGATACCTGGGACTTGATAATCCTTGTACAATCTAATAAATCATGAGTGATAACACATGTGACGCCCCAGTTTTCGGGCACGTCGAAATATACATAAGTATAAATAAAGGGATATTCTAGCATTTCATTCATAGATATGCCATATCATAATACATCATTAAAAGTTCAGTGCTAACCTGTAATAACCCGAACTAAGATACGAATAGAAAAGAAAGAACATCTCAAAAGAAACGAAATCTCGAACATAAATTTGGTAAGAAGAACCGGCCCGACCGTTTAACCTTTTAGAGTTCGAGACCCGGGATAGAGTGAGAACTACACAAACATATATTAAAACCTTAATATTAAGGATAAGAATTCAAAATTATAAGTCCAACTAATTTAAGATAAGAGTTAAGCTCGAAAGGTCAAGAAATGTACCTATGTAAAAATACCCGAATCTTCTCTTATAATTAAATAAAAAAAAT
>JAUMHN010141333.1:0-23188 GCA_032360265.1 Heliamphora ciliata
AAATAAATGGAAAAGAAAAGAAAAGAGAAGAAAGCAAAAGAAATGAAAATAACGATAGGATTTTTACTATTTATAAAAAAAATTATAATACCATTTAAAGATGATAATTAACTTAAAAGTTTTTTTTATAATTTTTGAGTTTAACATAATAAGAGAAAAGAAAAATATAATAGGTGTTATGAAAAGAAAATAAAATCAAAGAAAATAGGATTTTATAAGAAAAATAGATACTAATATTAAAAGAAAAAAAATACTAATTAAGTTAATTATTAAAAGATAGCTTAAGAATCTTTTCATGATTTTTGAGTTTAGTGAAATAAAAGAAAAGAAAATAAAGCTAACATTGAAATAAGATAAAACATAGAAAATAAGAGCTAGCAAAGAAAAATTAAATTAATACTAATGTTAGAACATTAACTAATGCTTAAAAGAAAAAAGGACATTAAACTAAAAAAAAGAAAATGAGAAAGAAAATAAATACTAGAATATTAGAACAAAGTTAAGAAAACAAAGGAATATTAAACTTAATATTATAAGGAAAGAAAGGAGAAAGTAATTGTTAGGAAAGAAAATTAGGCTAACTAAAAGAAGAGAAAATAAAATTAAATGTTAAAATATTAAATTAACATAAAAAGAAATAAAAAGAAATGAAATGAAATATTATAATTAAATGGGTGTAATATTGACGATTACAACCATTTTTATGTAAGTGTTTTGATTATAACAATTTACAACATTAATAAGTTGTAATTGCTAGAAATATTAGTAGTATTTAATGATTTAACAATTTAAAATAAGCTTAAAATGAAAATAAATTAACAAAACAATTAAACTAAGTAAGCTGAAAGATGAATTTAAACATAGATGTAGCAATTAATGAGCGAAACAATAATGTAATTGAAAGGAATACATGAAAATTAACCCGATCACTCCAAAAGAGAGGAAATGGAGCTAGAAGGGCCGGGGATCCAAGCAGAATACCTGGATCATTAAAGAATCCTCGAGCCGGGGATTGTGCTTCAATGATCCAATCCTCAGGCGTTGATCCAAGCTAGGGTTTTAGAACTTCGGTTTCGGGGGGTTCGAATCTCGGTACTTCGGCAGGGATTCGGTGTCGGGGCTCGAAATTGCTCGGTAACTCGGCAGAGCTTCTCTCACTAAACCTCTCACTAAAATTCTATCCTTGAAAACGTACCAAAGGTACGGTATTTATAGAGTTTTTCAACCAATGAGATGCTGCCACGTTCTAAGGCATGTCAAGCCATTTGGAGTTGGCGGCCGCCGCAATGTGAGCTGGCGGTCGCCATGTTGAAGTTAGAGGTCGCCATGTTGTAAAAGGTTCTACAAGGTTCTATTGGCGGTCGCCACAATGAACATGGCGGTCGCCGCTTCTGGAAATGACTTGGGCAACAAGTTATCGATGGTTTGGTACAACTTCATTAGTTTTGAAGGTTTTTGATGGTTTTTGATGATCGGGTTCAATTACCGAGCTTGGATCACTTCCCGAGAATCGAACTAAGACACCATTCTAACTGTTTTCATTATCGGATTCACCTAAGATTGGGCGGAGTCAAATTGGGGTGTCTACAGGTGGTCCTCCCCGGCATGAGGGTCGAGGAAATCAGCCACCTCAACCTCAGCAGCAGCATCTGCAGCTGCCCGTGCCTCCTCCTCAGCAACTTGGCGAGAGGCACGCTCTGCCTCGAGAGCAAGGGTATCCACGGCCCCCATGGAGGAACTCCCAACAACGGAGAGGTCTTGTCGTGCCCCCAAGTCATCATCTCCATGGCCCTGGCCCGCCATGAAGAGAAATGGAATCACAAAAGATAGAATAAACATCGTATGAGAGCTTAGGAGCAAGAAGGGAGCAGGAGAAAGCTTGGAAGCAAAGAAAGCAAGAGAGAGTTTGAGAGAGTTTTGGGAGAGCAAGGGAGTTAGAGAGAGAAAGAGAGAGAAGAATGCATGAATGAGCCAAACTGCGTGCCTGGGGGACTGTATACGCACCTAGAGTTAGCGGTCGCCACTTCCTAAGTGGGCGACCGCCATGTTTTTCAAACGTCACATGGCGACCGCCACGTTGGAAAGGTTTTGACGTGGCGACTGCCATGTCAGAGGGGAAACGGCGCCACTTGTCAATGGTCATATCACTGGTTTTAGGGTTTTTGGGGTTGTTTTAGTGTTTTGTTGATTATTTTATATGATTATTTTTATTGTTTGTTTTATTTAGTGTGTTATTTTATTTTCTTTTTGTGTACATTTACAAAATATCTTGTTAGCAAAAATGATTTTTTAAAAAAAATAAACAAAAATAATAATAAATAATAATTTTTATTTTGCGTATGTTTTTCAAAAAAAATTTTAAATATTATGTCTTGATTCATAGTTTTATTCCGATAAATTTAACTTTAAGTCGTAACTTGACTTTTAGTTATTTTTATTATGCTTTTCTTTCCAAATTTTTAGATCTTAACTCGACCTATTAATTTGTGATTTTTTTTCCGATAAACTTAGTTAAAAGTCGTAACTTGGCTTTTAATTATTTTTTATCCCTTGTTTCGTCCCGAATTTATAGGTCTTAAGTCGACCTATATCCTTTTTGGTAAATTTAATTTTAAGTCGTAACTCGACTTTTAATTATTTTTCTCTCACGCCTCGTCCCGAATTTTTAGGTCTTAACTCGACCTATTAATTCGTGGTATCTCTTTCCGATAAAATTAATTTTAAGCCGTAACTTGGTTTTTAATTATTTTTATCCTGCTTTCATTCTGAAATTTTAGACCTTAACTCGACTTATTAATTCGTGGTCTCTCTTTCCGATAAAATTAATTTTAATCCGTAACTTGGTTTTTAATTATTTTTATCTCGCTCTCATCCCAAAATTGTGAGGTCTTGACTTGACAAATCAATTACTTTCCCGGTTAAAATAATTTTTTAGATCTTAACTCGATCCTTTTAATTATCTTATCCCTAGCTAAGTCCTTTGATCTTGACTCGATATTTGACTTGTTTAATTGTGCTTCTTTTAAATCTTGACTCGATCTTTTGGATCTACCTAAATCATACCAGCGTCTGCATCATGTTTTTTATCTTGCATCATTGTATTTTACACTGTGAACTACGTTTTGGTCTGATCCCTAGCAAAGAGGTATGTAGGCAGTTTGATAAAAATTTGGGTACGACCAACATCATACGCATGCTTGTATGTTTGAGGCCTAAGATTGACGGATCAGTTAAATGGATGTTGTCTCTAGATTTTTAAAATAACTTGCATCACGCGTTGCTGTATAAGTTATATCAAATAGGGGCAACTATAGACACCCTAATTTGATCCCACCTAAATCTTAGGTGAATCTAATGATGAAAACGACTGGAATCGTGCCTCAGTACGATCCTCGGGAAGTGATCCAAGCTCGGTAATTGAACTCAATCGTCAAAACCTTCAAACCGATGAAATTATTTTGAACCATCAACTCCAAAGTGGCGACTACCAATAGAACCTTTCAGAAACTTCCATTAATTGTGGCGACCGCCAACTCTATTATGGTGACCGCCAATAGAACCTTGTGGAAACCCTAGCAAAAAGTGGCAATCGCCACCTCCAACATGGCGACCGCTGACTCACATTGTGGTGACCACCATAAGAACCTCTTGGAAGCTTTTCAAAAGTGGCGACCGCCAACTCATAACATGGCGACTACCAACTTCAAATGGCCTGACGTATCCGAAAACGTGTCAACATCTCATTGATTGAAGAAATCTATAAATATCGTACCCCAGCGTACGTTTTTAGGAGAGAAAATTTAGAGAGAGGTTTAGTGAGAGAAGCTCTATCGAGTCGCCGAGAAATTCCGAGCCCCGACGCCAAAATCCTGCCGAAATAGCGAGAATCGGACCTCTGACGCCCTAACTTGGATCTTGAGGATTGGATCGTTGGCACCATTCCCCGACTTGAGGATTCCTTTGCAATCCATGTACCTTGTTTGGATCCCTGATCCTTCTAACTCCATTCCCTCTCTTTTGGAGTGATCGGGTTAAATTTAAATTCAATTCGCGTGTTTCTTTTGCTTATATAGTTAACTTCGTTTATTATTTAATTTGTTTCATGTAATTTAGCCGTTCTAATTAATTTCTTAGTTTATACATCCATATTAAGCACATTGCTACTTTTCATTATTCCATCAATTTAGTGCTAACATATTTTGGCAATTATAATTTGTTAATGTTGTTAATTGTTATAATAATACACTTATATTTATGTGAATATAGTTGCCAATACTACATTTACATTTGAGTTAAATAGTTGTAATTAATTTTTTTATCTTTTTTTTATATTAGTTCAATTTCATTTACTAGTATATTCCTATTTTTTCTTATTTTCATTTTCTAATGTAGATTTTTCCTTTCAATGTATCATTTTTTTTTTCTTGTAATATTAGTTTAGTGTTCATTTATTAGCACTAGTTTAATGTTCTAGCTTTTTTTTTCTTTTTTTTTCTTTTCTCTTAATATTAGTGTAATTTTTTTTTCTAACATTTTACTTTCTTTTCTTTTCCTTTTCATCATTAGTCTTATTTTTTCTTTTAACTAGAAGACTTTTTGTGATTTTTATATTTTAAAAGAAACAAAAGAAAAATAAAAGAAAAAAAAAAGAACAAGTGAGTTTTACTAAAATGTGAATAGTTAGATTTTTCTTTGTTAGTATAGCATTTTCTAACCTTTTTCTTTATTTTAGCATAATTTTTTTTATAAATATTTTTCTTTAGTTTCTTTAAGCTCTCCCATTTTTAAGTTCTTTGTTAGTAAACTTTCTTTTTAATATGAGATTTTTATGCATATTTTATTTTATATTTAGCATTTTCTTATTTATTCATCATATGCTAATCTAGTTTATTTTGATATTTTAGTTACTTTCTTTAAAATTGTGTTTAGAGTAATTGCTTATTTTGTTAGCAATTCATGTTTAGGTAATTTTAGCAACTTTTAGTATATTTTTGTTCTTTTATTTGAATCATACTACCTAAGTTGTTTTAATGATATTACATGTGGGAGTGCTCCATGTATCCTTTAGTTAAAAATTGCATGTCGTAGAACTTAGGACTTTTATTTTGATACATATTTTATTCAGCGTTCTATACACCTATGATATGTATTTTTTTTATTTGATTTTGGATATTCTCTCTTTGCCTTAATTTTCTTTATTTGCATGCATTTGAGAAATCTTATTACAGAACTAATGATGATTAGTAGAGGCCAACTTTACAGTTAGGTGAACGGAGTACCTAACACCTTTTCCGATTCGTACCTTAGCCCCCGAACCCTTTTTCTCTAGTTAAACGTTTTAAAAATCAATAGTCATTTTTTTTCTTAGTTTTTCTCAAAAATTAAGTGGCGACTCTATTTTTAACAAAAAAAATATTTTCAAATTTTGGTTTTCAAGGTGTTAAAATATTTTTTAAACATATTTGAATTTTCTTATTTTTGACCATTTTCTAAAACTCTAAAATTCTGGCGCCACAATGCTACCGAGAAATATGCTGATCAGGCTCCTAGAAAAGGACATCAGCAGCAATAGCGTCGATAGGAGGCTCGTATCGACTCATCCCACCCGAAACCAAGTGGTGGGGTGCTAGAGCGTAGGTGTGTGGATCGAACGGCGCTGGGTAGCCCTCCCCAGAATCAAGATCGAGGAAATCGACCATCTCGGCCTCAGCAGCAGCATCTGCAGCTGCCCGTGCCTCAGTAGCTGCGCGTGCCTCCTCAACAATACAGCCGAAGGTACGCTCCGCCTCAAACACGAAGGCATCCATCGAACCCGGCTCAGTGGAAGGCTGAGTGGTGGCAACCCCGCCGGCGGGAAGGCTAGAGGTCGTGCCTCCGAGAGTCCCTATGACGGAGCTCTTACTCGCGAATGAACCTCGAATGGCTCCTGCGATATCCTCAAGGTTGTCGTGGCCCGCCAGGTCAAAAAGAAGAAAGGGGAAAGCTTGAAAGTCACAAAGAACAAGAGGAAAGCACAAAGGGTAGAGAGAGTTGAGGATGTTTGAGAGTTAGAGAGAGAGTGAGATATGAGATAATGGGCCTAACCCGCGCGTCCTGGGAGACTGTATGCGCATTTGGATATGGTGGTCGCCAATTTCGTTTATAGCAACCGCCAGGATGGTGAAGAGACACGTGGCGACCGCCATGTTATAAGGGTTTTAAGCTGGCGACCGCCATATCAGACGGATTTGGTCTCAGCGGTTGCCAGGTTTTCAACAGTCACATCAATTTTAGGGTTCCAGATGGGCTATTTGGGGGTTTTGTTATTCATGTTTTTTTTTCTTCTTTTAGTGTGTTTATTTTATTTGTATATTTATTTTATGTGATTATTTTCCTTTTGTGCGTATTGACTTCGTACGTGTTATTTTTAAAAATATTTTTGTTAGCAAAAATAATTTTCAAAATAAAATAATTTTCCTTAAAAATAAATTTTTTAATTGTGTGTGTTTTTCTAAAACTAATTTTGGGTGTTTTTCAAAAATACTTCAAGAAATTTTTTTGTGTGTTTAGAAATAATTTTAAATTTGCGTATTTTCTTCAAAAATGATTTTGTGCGTCTTTATCTTTTTGAGGTTTTCTCTCCGGATAAATTTAATTTTAAGTCGTGACTTAACTTTTAATTATTTTTATCCCGTATTTCGTCCTGAATTTTTAGGTCTTGACTCGACCTATTAATTCGTGGTCTCTCCTTCCAAAAAATTTAATTTTAAGCCGTGACTTAACTTTTAATTATTTTTATCCCGTGTTTCATTATGAATTTTTAGATATTGACTGACCTATTAATTCGTGATCTCTCCTTCCGATAAATTTAATTTTAAACCGTGACTTGACTTTTAATTATTTTTATCCCGTGCTTCGTCTTGAGGTTTTATGTCTTGACTCGACCTATTAATTCTTGATTCTCTCCGATGAAGATGACTTTAAAGTCTTGACTTGACCTTTTAGTTATCCTTATCCCGTTATCATTATGAATTGTTAGGTCCTGACTTGACTGATCAATTCGTTGTTGTCTTCTCGGTTAAGATAATTTTTAGGATCTTGACTCGATCCTCTTGATTATCTTTTTTCCAACCGAGTTCTTAGATCTTGACTCGATTTTTGACTTATGTTCTCTTGAGATCTTGACTTGATCTTTAAGACTTATTCGATCATACCAGTGTCTGCATTATATTAGCATCCGCATCATGTATCTAGACATTTGCCCCGGGAACTACGTTTTAGTCGGATCCTTAGCAAAGGGTACATAGACAGCTCGATGAAAATTCGAGTATGACCAACATCATATGTATGCTTGCGTGTTTGTGGCTTAAGATTGACGACCCGGTTAAATGGCTGTTGCCTCTAGATCTTTGATATAACTTGCATCACGCATTGCTATGCAAGTTATATCAAAGAGGGGCAACTGTAGACACCCCAATTTGATCCCGCCCAATCTTAGGTGAATTCGATGATGAAAATAATTAGAATGGTGACTCAGTACGATCCTCAAAAAATGATCAAAGCTCGGTAATTGAACCCAATCATCAAAACCTTCAAACCAATAAATTTTTTTTGAACCACCAACTCCAAAGTGGCGACCGCCAATAGAACCCTTTGAAAACTTTCACTTTTTGTGGCGACCGCCATGTTCATTGTGGCAACCGCCAATAGAACTTCCTGGAAACCCTAGCCAAAAGTGGCGACCGCCACCTCCAACATGACGATCTCTAACTTGTATTGTAATGACTGCCTATAGAAGCTCTTGGAACCTTTTCAAACATGGCGACCGCCAACTCCTAACCTAGCAACCGCCAACTTCAAATAGCCTAACGTGTCTCAAAACGTGTCAGCATCTCATTGGTTGATGAATTCTATAAATACCGTACCATAGCGTACGTTTTCAGGACAGAATTTTAGAGAGAAGTTTAGCTAGAGAAGCTCTACTAAGTTGCTGAGCAATCCCGAGCCCTGACCCCGAAGCCCTGCCGAAGTACCGAGAGCAGAGCCCCCGATACCAAAGTTTGGAACATCACCTCAGGATCGAATTGCCATTCCTCGACTCGAGGATTCCTTAGCGATCCAAGTATTTTGCTTGGATCCCCGGTTCTTCTAGCTTCATTCTCTACCTCTTTGGAATAGCTGGGTAACTTTAATTGTTTTATTTACGTACTTTCTTGCATTATTTATATAGTTGCTTTAATCAGTAGATTTCATTTACCTTATGAGTAATGTGCTTTTTTTGAGTAAATTAGTTAAAGTCATGTTATAATTTCAATTTTTTCATTTAGTTTGTTTACTTTTTTTGTTACATATTCACACCCGGCACATTATTTTTCTTCATTACCACATCAATTAGTGCTAACAACTTTGGCAATTCCAACTTGTAATGTTGTTAATTGTTATTATCAATGCATTAGCATTCAAGTGAATGTAGTTGCCAATATTACATTCACAAATTGCTAATAATTGTTTAGTTATTTATTCATTATTTTTTTCGTTTTCTTTCCCTTTTATTTTCTTCTAATGTTAGTCTAATCTTCTTTTATTAGCATTTTATTTTTATTTTTATTTTCATTTTCATTTTCTTTTCTTTTAAAAGTTAGTTTAATACTTCATTTAATGCTAATATTCTATTTTTTTTCTTTTCTTTTTAAATGTTAGCTTAACTTTCCTTTCATAGTATTTATTTATTTATTTATTTTTTATTTTGTTAAACCAAAAAAGTTATAAAATGTCTTTGAAGCTAGATTTCATTTTTAAGTGTAATTTTCTTCTCTTTTGTTTCTTTTCCCTTTCATGTTCTTTTGTCTCTTTTAAAATATAAAATATAAATAGTTAGATTTTCTTTTTAGTTTAAATAAGTATTTTCTAACCTTTTTATTTTAGCATAATTTTTTTTTGCAAACTTTTTTTATTTTATTTTTCTTTAAATTTTTAAACTCTCTTTTGTCATGACACTTTTATTTTTAATTTCTTTGTTAGTAAATTTTCTTTTTAATATAGAATTTTATGTATCTTTTATTTTATATTTAGTATATTTTTATTAAAATATTCATCTTGATAATGTTAACCTAGTTTGTTTTGATAATATGCATATTTTTAGTTTCTTTAAAATTGTATTTAGAATAGTTTAACTTATTTTGTAGCAATTCATGTTTAGGTAATTTTAGCAATTTCTAACATATTTTTATTTTTTTATTTAAATCATGATAACTTAGTTTATTTTGGTGAAATTGCATGTGGAAGTGTTTCATGTATCCTTTAGTTAGAATTGCATGTCATAGAATTTTAGAATTTTACCTTTTTATTTGTTTTGCTTTGGTGTTCTATATACATATGTTATGTAGTTTCTATATTTGATTTTGGATGTTCCCTCTTTGTCTTAATTTTCTTTATTTGCATGTATTTGAGAAATCTTATTAAAGAACCAATGATGAGCAGTAGAAGCCAACCTTACGGTTGGACGAACGGGGTAGCTAATACATTTTTCAGTTCGTACCTTAACCCCCAAACTCTTTTCCTCTGGTTAAACATTTTAAAGATCAGTATCCATTTTTGTTTTTCTTAATTTTTCTCAAAAATCATGCGGCGATTCTATTTTCAACAAAAAGAAATTTTTAAAATTTGGCTTTTAAGGTATTAAAATATTTTTTAAACATATTTTAAATCCCATATTTTTGACCATTTTCAAAATCCCAAAATCCCGGTGCCACACACCCATCCTATGCATATATAGATCGGTTTGAAATTTTTAAGTTATAATCATGCCAAATCACTACCCTCCAATACCCATTTTACAAATCAAAACCCGCCAAAGCTTACCTTAATCGACATGGTTCAAAACAAAAATAAATAACAAGTCCAAAACCTTTCAAAATGTGCCCAACTGAGGGTTTAATTAATGTACAAGAGTAGTCCACAAAACTAAAGTCATGATATCCAAGAGCCCAACCTTTCAAACAAAACATCAAGATTTTGAAAATAGCCCAGACCGATCGATTGGTTAGAAGACCGCTCGATCGGTCTCTTGCCTGCACAAAAAAATCGAGAGTATCAAAAGACCGCTCGATAAACAGATCAATCGGTTTATCGATCTGTCCTGCTTCAGGTTCTTTTTCAAGCTAAAATCGAATTTTTAACGCTTAAAAGATTTTCACATCTTTCAACACCTTTGGGTAAAGAAATAACTTTTAAAGGGAAGGAAAATTATTCCAAAATCTCCCTCAGGCACAAGAGTCCAAAAAAAATCTTCATTTAACTCAAGATTTAACCCCATTTTCTATGGTTCATTGATCCATATGTTAAATTCAACATAAAAAGCTTCAAACCCATTAATTTGTATCAATTTTTCTCAAATCAATTTAATTCAACCTCATAACTAGGGTTTTATATGCAAAAATTCCCACATCTTTAAGTTAATTACAAATTTACCTATCAACTCATAAATTATCAAGTTACAAGGCTTTAACACCTACTTGGGTGTTCCAATTTTATTATTTTAACCAACTACCATGAATTTAACTAGGGCCTTGTTAAATCTCTCACAACTTAAGATTTCAAGGGTTTAACGAAAACTCAACACATATCTCAACAAAACATTACAAATTAGTCAAAATCCTACCTCATAGACGTCCCATCATCTAGAATCAAGCCTCGTGTGAGTTCCAATTCACCAAAGCCCACCACGCGCAACTTCAAAAGAGCTTCTAATGCATATCCACGCTCTTCAACCGTAGGTCGCTCGAGGAAACGACAAAATCTCGACCTCCAACGAACATGAAAAGCTGTAAGAAGCTCAAAAACCTAAACCCTAGGTCACCCCTCAACTTTAGAGAGAGAGAGAGAGGAGAGAAGAGAGAATGCGCAAATTGACACAAAATTCAAAATTTATAGCCTCTGCCGTCACAGACTGCTCGATTGGTCTCCGCAACTACACTGTTAGTCCAACTTTAAACGAGCATATCTCCTTCGTCTGAACTCCAAAGGGTCGTTCTTCTGCTTAAACTGAAGCTCTGAACGTCTACTTTCTAATGGTTCAAACCTCATACTATGATTCATTTTGTACGAAAAGTTATGACTAATTTAGTGAAGGTATGTCATTTTTCTTCATATACTTTTCAAAGATTTTTATCCAGACATCCATTAGAACCTCTTATTCTTCTCCGAACATATCTTTCATGCGTATTCAAATTCAAAATATCACCTAGTTCAAGTTTTTAATTCTTACTCACATCAACACTTAATTATTTTTAAAATAAAACGGATCGAGATATCACAACTTGCATAGATTCCACTCCTATATCACACCACTAAATTATCCATCATGGTGTGTACAGTTCAATGCTCTTCTCATTGGATGTATTAGATGGGCTATATTAATGGCCCATGTACATTCATGTCCACCAAAGATTGATCGTGTCTACAAGTTTTGGGTATGTTAAGATCAACTTTTGTTACATGCCATTCTTGCTTTTGCTACGAAACACATTTCACCATTAATAGCATCAACAACAACTTTACACAAAACATGGACTAAGCTCACTTAGCTCTATGCAAATCGCTCCTGGTTTAGAGTGATCATGAGTCTCAAGGAACACCTCACAAAATCTCGTGATTCAAAATCATTTGCACATTATAATGTCAAATAATTATATACTTAATTTTATTGATCCAACGTACTTTCTTTTTAATATTTTTATTATATTTTGTAATTATATATTTTAATATTTTAATTTTATTGGTCCAAATTAACGTTCTTTCAAATTTAAAATCTATTTTTAAAATTCTAAATTTGTTCTATTATAAATTATTATCTTTTTAAACATTTAAACTTATCTCATATTTTTATTGATAAAGTGCTAATAGTTTAGTGAGACACGATCGAGGAACTTCATAAAAAAATCTATAAAATAATAGTGAGAAATTTTTTCAAGAAATCTTATATTTTAAAATTTAATCATTTTACTTTCTATTGATAGTTTTGGTGTTAGAATTCTCTTCTTTAATAGGTATAGTTTTTATATTTATTTTTGGTTTGTACTATTTATCATTATTATTTGATTTCATTGTACTTTTTTTTTCTTTTTTTTTTGTTTTGTCTAATTTTTGATAGCTTCTAAAATGGGTGCAAACCAATTATGTGATTATATTAACTCAGCAAAAAAAAAATTATATTTTATACTTATATTTGATCGTGATAGCATGAAAGAATTGTTGAGAACACCTTTTACGAAATAACTTTCTTATCTAATTATTACGTAGATAGCGGAAAAATGAGAATCAACTTAAGAAAAATATATAATTTGTGAATATTTTTTAAAAAATAAAAATTTTAAAAATTACAATAAATTAAATATTGAGAGAGATTATAAAGTTTGAAAGTACTGGCTGCATTTTAAAAAAAGATATAATACACAATTTATAATATTATTAAAAACATCTAATTATAAAATTTAAAATAATATTATATATATTTTTTAAAAATGTACATATTGTTTTTTTGTCAATTAAAAAAATATATCATATTAAATAACTTTTTGATTTATTTGTATAGGTTTTTATTTGATTTTAAAATTTTAACTTTTTTTTCTTGTTGGTGGATAATTAACACTTGAAAGATTATATATTATTTTGTTTAATTACAAGTATAGAATCAAAACAAATATGCTTAATAATATTTCTCCTCATTTTATATTCGTGTTTTTATTAAAATGGTTAGACTTTAAATTGCATGTTATATTTAACTAAATTGTATTACTTTTTGAAAATTATTTTAAACTTATTTAAGGTTTATAAAATATTTGAATAACATATATAATAATTTTTATTTTTATCTGATGCATTGCACGGGTTGGTTGCTAGTCCAAGCTCTCGTTTGGCAAATTAGTTTAAAGCTAGTTTTTGATTTTTTTGGCTTAAAGCTCAAAAAATAAAAAAAGTCTCGTTTTTCAACCCACGGCTTTTACTCTATTTATTTTTTGACTTTTTGATTTTTCTGATAACAATTTTTAATTTTATCTTTTGATTTTTTAGTTTTTTGGCATTTTAGCTTGGCAAAACCTCAATTAAACTGAAGGGTAATTTTAAAATTTTACATCCAGCTTATTTGACTTTTTTGGTGGCTTAAAAATTATTAATTTTTCAATTAAATAAACTTTTAACTTTTTGACTTAAAGTTAGTTAAAACAAAAAAGTCGATTTAAAGTCAAGTTGTGAAACAAACACTAAGTATTCGTTTGACAACTTGACTTTAAGTCGGCTTATTGGTTTTAAGTCATTTTAAGTTAAAAATTTAAAAATTTGTTTAGTTGATAAAACAATTACTAAAAAAGTCAAAAAGAACTAAATAAGCCACCTAGAAAATTGATCGAATTGAAGTATGATTGTTGGGTTAAAATTTATATTTAATTTTATACATAGAAGAGTAAAATTGAAAATTATTATAAAAAAAATTAAAAAAAATCAAAAAACTAATAGGGTAAAAGTTAAAAGATTGTAAAACAAAATTTTTTGATTTTTTTGACTTTAAATGAAGTAGTCAAAAAAATTAACTTTCAATTTATCAAACGAGAGTTAATTATATGTAAAATCATTATTTACTCTTCTCAAAGTTGCCCTCAAGTCAAAACCCATATATTCTTTACATTATGCCCCTGGACGCCGCCGTGCCTCCAGCCCCCGCCTTCCCTTAAGCCGCCGCAAGCGTGCCTCCTCCCTTGCGGCGGCCTTGCCTCTAGCGGCTGGCTTGCTTCTCCCCGGACATCCTATTGATCGGGATCGTCGCTGGTTGTCATTGGTTGCTGCTGCCGGGCATCGTTCGTTGCAGCCGCTGGGTCGCCTCATTGCTCGCCGTGCCTTGTTACCCCGTTGCCTGCCTCCGTGTTCTAGGTGTGTTATTTTTATTTTTTTTGCAAAACCTTGCCTTCATTGCAGCAAACAGAATACTTCTCTTTTGACTATCAAGGTTTAAGGTTGTTTTTTTAATAACAATTTCAAGGTTTAAGAATTGAAATTGGGTTGTGGTTTGAAATTAAGAAATTCGCCATTGAATGACGGCTTGTGATTTGAAATTGAGAGTTCAAACTGATGTAGAATCAGAGAAGTTCAGGATTCCCCAAAATGCATTTTGGGCTGTGTTGTAGGTTTTTGTTTCATTTCCCGAGAATGATGAGTTTTGGTAAACGATTTTACACTGGGGAATGGGCCTTTTAGGGAGGTTGTGGTTAGTTTGGATGGTATACTAGTTGGTGCAGTTTGGCCTTTTACTATGATATTAGAGGATGAGCACTTAATATTTAAAAATATACATTTTTTAACAAAATTTTAAAAATGAAACCACACTAAGTTGAATTATTTTTTGACAAATTGTCTAGATAATAAACAAATGAAATAATTTGATTTAAAAAAAAAACAGTACAAATAATTATTTGACTGTCAAGGAAAACAATACAAATCACTATGGATAAAAATTCATGTTTTTCCACGAAATAGAAAAATGTAATTATTATTTGACAACCAAGAAAAATAATAAAAATAATTATGAATAAAAATTCAAGTTTTCTGATGGAATACCCATGTTCCGAGCCTATTTCGGTATTTGTAATCAATCTTTTATTAATAACATTTATTTTGTTTAGGAAATTCTTATTTAAGAAACTCCCTTTGTAATAAGATCCTTACCTGTTTAATGAGATTTCCTCAAAATTATTGTTCTGTGAACTTTTTTTTTAATGATAAGATCCTTATCCTCTAGCAGCAGTTTTGTTTTGTTTTGGTTTTTTGTATTTGCATTAATGTGTTGGCTCAGTGGTTTTGATCAAAGATGTTTCTATAGAAACAAATGGGTGAGGTTGTGAACAAGGACAAGTTGGATGCAAGACAGCCTCAGTTCTTTAAGGTGTTTCTTCCTGATGTCAACTCAAACTGGCTGGTAATAACATGCGTCTGCCCATTTCTTAACGATCTTGTAGTGGCTCTTCTTTCTTCTGTATTTGGATGATTTTTAGTGTTGATGATAGGATTTCATGGCTCAGTGATTTGATGGCTCAGTGGTTTTGTTTCAATTTTCATTTCCAATCGAATAACAACTATTGCATCATGGACTAGCTTTAATTACTAACTTCTCTCTACATTTTGGATTGATCCATTTGGATGCTCCTTGTATTCAATTTACTATTGGAACCAAGTTGTAAATCATGGTATCAACCAATTTACTGTGTATCGGTGATATAATTACAACCATGTATCGTCAGACAATATTGGTTGATATCGGATTGTATCGACCGATACATTGGTGAATAATCCTATTATACAATACGTAACGGCCGATACGATACATAATGAACAATATTTAAAATCCTGATATTTGGACCATAATTTTCAGTTTAAAATTCATTTTGAGGTTGTTTGATCTCTTTCCTTCTGCATGCTTTCCCGTTCTTTCTACTTTTTTTTCCTTTTTGCTTCAAAATGTTTTGATGAAATATTTTATGGACCAATCATTAATTTTACTGGTGTATGTTGATCACTGAATTATTTCATTGCTTTCACTGAAGCATATCCCTTTAGGGTTTGTTAAACACTTGAAGAACACTACGTCAGGGTTGGTTTTATTGACGGGTCCTAGTGGGAATACCTGGAAAGTTAATTTGATTCGGAGCAACAACGGTCTATTCTTCCGGGAAGGATGGGCTGAATTCGTTAAAGATCACTTTGCAGAATATGGGGACTTCTTCGTTTTTAGATACGACAGTGATTTCCATTTCACGGTGACTGTATTTGACAAAAGTGCATGTGAGAAACAAGTTGCGTTTGAAGCAAAGTGCAATCGAGATATTAGTAATTTTGTTGACAAAAAGGGAAAGAAGAGAGCAAAAGTACTGCAAGCAGACTCTTCTTCATTTCAAAGTTTTGTAGGTGCCCGTCAGAGAAGGAGAACTGACACTCGGTCAGAAGTCATGCACAGAAAGAATGGTAATTAATGGCTTGAGCTATATATTTCTTTTGTTATCTTGTAAAAATATATTTATACAATAAGATAATTTTGAATTTTAAATGTTTTACGCAGCACTTTTATAAATGATTGAGATATATTTTAATTTAAATTTTACTATTAAGATTGGTTATCACAAACATGTGTTTTTCTACTCCTATAGCTGAGATGCATTTTTGCTCAAATTTCACAATCAATAGTAGTTCTCGCTAAAATATGTTCTCTCTCTCTCTGCCCCATATCCCACTTTTAACCTTTTGTTTTTCTCCAAAAATCTTTCCTTTCGAAATATATGTAAGAAAAATTGTGTTTTAATTGTTCAAATCGCCCCAAATAAAGAGTTAACTATTGATATCGTTTTAAATTCCTGCTCACTTTTCTCTTCTACTGACTCTTACTTTTCACTTCTGTAACTATCATTCTCTTCTCCTTCTCGATTTTACCAAATCCTTCTCTTCCAATTTTAGCGGACGCTCCTCTCTCATACTGATCATTTTCTCTCTCCGTCTTTATTTCACTTCTTCTCTCTACTACTTTCACTTATTCTTTATTATCTCATCTTCCAGATCTATGTCTTCACTCATCCCCTTACTGTCACCTCGTCCATCATCTCAATATGTTGTTACTATTAATATCTTTTTCTCTTAGTTATCATTCAAAATTGATTTTAGAATTAAATTGTATTGAATAGTGCTTTTACGCATGGAGTCAATTTACTAGTAAAATTATATGTGATATTTGAGCAAAAATAGGGTTGCTTTTAAGGGTGCCGTCTTAAATCCAACTGGAATTATTGTCATAACTCATTCAAGATCAGTATGACTCAATTTAACCCTACATATAGATTTGACCTGTTTTTGTTGCTATTGTATATTTATATTCATATTATATGGTTTTACATGGAAATGGGTGTCTAGGGCTCTAGGATTGATGAGATAGTTATGAATATTACTGGCTCTTTGTATCTTTTTCTTTATACTGATTCTTCCATCAGTTTTCACTCAGAACGTAGGATTCAAAGTGAACTATTTAATTGTTTTGTATTTTGTGTATGATTGCCGTGTTTAATGTTCTCAATTTATTTGTTTCATTTTGGAAACAATCACAACACAAAGTGTGGTCAAATGGGAGGAAGAAATTTAATGTTGGCAAGACAAACATTTCTTCATGAAATCCATTAATTCCTTGACAGTGTGAAATCCATTAATTCTTCATGAAAATTATTTTATTCCCCACCCATCAAACTGACCCGACACAATGCAGAAAATGTTGGCCCAAACAGAACTGAAGCAGAGTCCTACGATGAGGCAAGGAGCAAAGTTGGTGCCAAAGTTGAACGGTACAAGTCAATGCAGACAGAAACTCATGAGAAGAGATCTTGTTGTCGGACTTTGGCCCACCACCACCACCCTTGTTTTGTCAGGCGAATGACAAAGAGTAATGTTCAACACGTATTTGTCATGGTGAGTTCTCAATGCACTGTCTTTATTTTCTTTCTTCTTCTTCTCTTCTTTCTTTTTTCACTTTTATGAGATTTTTGGATAGCATTCTAAATTTCTTTCACACTACCGGAGCTCATGAAAAGCTATTTAATGCAGATTGTAGCATTGTTCCAACTACATGTGAACTATATATTTGTGAGGATTTTACATGCACAGTGATGGGAGTTATATTAATGTGTTTTTAAATCTGCTTGAGACAATTTCAGAAATAGCACTAAATTGCTCCTAGCATGTTGCTTTATAATAACTAGTTGATAATTAGTTATGACCAAGGTTAGTAGTGCACTTGTTAGGAGTAGTAATCTTTTTATTGGTATGATACGTACTAACTAGTACTAGTATCAGTGAGGTATAGGGTGCCATTTTGATTTTTTCGCAGTAAATTACATATATTTTTGAAAAATGTTTTCTAATGATAAATAATTTACTGTAACACAATTATATAGTAAATTATTAAATGGTATTTTTGATACCGCATACCTTGTATTTGTCAGATTCAGATGAAACCAAATTATAATAATACAGTACCAGTTCTTTTTAAAATAGTACATATTGACTGGAACAGTACAATATTCATAAAATTGGTTGTGAAAGAGGTATGTGCTATTTTTCCTTTGGTAAGTAAGAATCTTGTTAAGAACTTTAAAGAAAACAAAGAAAGAAAGAAAGAAAGAAAAATCAGACTTACAAGTGGCATTCGGTAGGGTAGTCAAACACAAGGACGTTAGTTGGGGGCTTGCTTAATTATGTTTTGATTTTTCAATTCAGGCTTATGTATTAGGGCAGCAATTTGACTATGCTACTTGTGAACAGCTTGAGATTTACGTCGCTGTCTGCTACTTGAAGCTTAACCAATTAAAGGATCTATATGATTTATAGTATAATCTCATGTTTGATTTCTTAAGAAGTCACACTTAACACAACCCTTTCGCTTGGGACTGGTTTTCTCAGCTATTTTTCATTTTACTGATTTTTTTTTACTATTAAATTTTTAATTTATTTTTAGATATCCTAGATTAAGATTAATCATAGAAGTATAAAAAAACTAACTAAAAAAAAAAAACTCTAAAGATACGAAAAACTAGTTTCTAGTTAAAAAAAAAAGGCAGTTTTGTCTTCAGTAAAAAAATGGCAGTTTTTTTATTCCGTCAATGTTTTTTCACTTTTAAAGTTTCCCTAGATTAGATAGATAAAAAAAATTAATTTTAATTAAATTATGAAAAAACTCAAACATAACCACAAAAAATCCAAATGAACTTGCCTTTTTGTACTGTACATTGGCCAATTCTGAGTGCAATTTTGCATTTATTCCAAGCGGGATGCTTAAAAATCGGCAGCAAATATATTAGGGTGTATCCGACTTGAGGACTCAAAAAAATTCATCAAATTTGACGGTTTGAGGCAAGAATGTGGATATTTAGAACCGTGACCATCACACAATTTGTGCATTCACAGTTTCTGTTACCTGCTTTGTTTCATTTTACTTTTGAGGTACTGGTAAACATAGAAATCACTTAATTAAGTGAAGTGATCCCATCATTGCTAATGCAGTACATCCCGGCAAACTTTGTGAAGGAACACTTTGGTGGGTGCCCAAATAGGAAGATTGTTCTGCGGAATCCTCAAGGTAACCAATGGCTTGTTAACCTTGTTCGACGCGGAGGGAATGGCTGTTTATGCGCAGGCTGGGGTTCCTTTGTCCGGGACAACCGTATTCAAAAAGGAGATATTTGCAGATTCGAACTTGTTGGTGAGTTTGAGATGCTTGTGCACGTTTCTTGACACACAATTAATTAAAATTGAACAAGTGGATGGGCCAAATCTCTGAAATGCCTTGATGAGATTAGGACAAACCAGCTTCAATAACGGTACACACATACATCTAATGTTACACCTCATATTTTATTCCATATAGACAGAAATTTTTGGTGAATTCTACACCAATACTTGTTATGGAGTTCACCAAACTCAACTCTATACAGTAAAATATGAGATGTGACATCCCGTGTCTATATTTTTCCAGATACCTTCGGATACCTTAAGGAAATAATTTATATTTTCTTGCATGTCTTCCTAACTGCTTCCCTGTCTGGAGATTGTTAATTTAACCAGTTTTCCTATTTTACATAAAGAATTCGAGTCATGTCATATTGATTTTTCCTCTTTTGCCTGCGAACAAATTTAAAATTCAAATATATTTGTTTATAACCCGTTTGCTAACGTATATGTTTTTTGTTTTTGTTTTTAAATATTTTATAAACTGTAAACAAAAATATGTTTGGTAATTATTTTTGTTTTTAAAAACTATTAATATTTTTTAAAATTTGTAAAATTTTTATAAACAGAAAAATATATTTTCACTTATTTTGTAAATAAATTTTGATTCTATTTTTTTCTTTTACTACCTCCGACTACTACATCCGGCTATCAACTCCGATCACTGCCTCTGACAACCACATTCGGCCACCTGTTTTAACCACCACCTTTGACGACCGCATCCTGCCACAATCTTCGATCACCACATACGGTTTTCGACTACCACCTCCGACCATTATCTTTATTTCTTGTTATCATTCTTGGCTAACACCTCTAATCACCACTTTCGATTACTATTGTTAACTTTTGCTATTATTCCCGACTAACACCTCTGACTACTATCATCTGGCCACTACCTACCTCTGATCATCTGCTCCAACCACTACATCTGGCCACACCCTCCGATGGATATATACGGCCATCATTTCTAACTATCACTTTCGACTACTGTCGTTTTCTCTTGTTATTATCACCGGATAACACGTTTGACTATTATTTTCGATCATCACTTTCGAACATTATATTCATTAGCAACCTCCGACTACCACTTTTTCAAACATATACATGTTTTTATTTTTATTTTTTTATAAAAATAAACAAAAATATGTTTTTTTGTTTATTATAAATAAAAAACAAAAAAATGTAAATGTTAACAAACGGGTCAGTAATTTAGCTTAAAAGTAGATTTTTTGTTTTTTTGACTTTAAGCTAAATAAATAAAAAATTAGTTTAGCTTTAATGCAAAGAAAAAAAAATTGTAATTTAATAATTAACTTTTGTAATTTTAATTAAAAAGATTGTAAGTCCGACCGCAAGATGGAACCATTGTCTCTAGACACGAGTTAGTGATAAATGCAGCGAAAATTCCAAAGATACATTTTTTTTAAATAGATAAAGACGTGTTTGGTATTGTTGAAATTTGTAATTTGTAGCTGAAGTTGTAAGTGTTTAGTAAAAATTGTACCTTATAATTGAAATAAAAGAATAAGTAATTGTAATTTGTAGTAAAAATTGTAAATAGATTGTAATTTATAATGAAAATTAATAACAAAAAGTTAAAAGTTATAGCATAAAGTTTTGCTAAACATCTCCCAATAATTTAGTTGTGTTGTCATATTTGGTAGCTTAGTTCTGGATATATTTTTTCACAATTGCTTTATGTCTTGGAAAAGAAAAAAAATTAAAGTTTTAATTTCAAATTAAGATTAAAAAAAAAATATTGCAAGTTTGATTATGCATACAAGTGTTTTTTTGTTTTTGGTGTGGTTTGATCAGTAACACAACAATTGTCCATTGCTACCACCCACTACTATTGCCGCCTTCGACATCAATAATAACAATAACTATCACCATCATAAATTAGAGCCTATTAATTCCCCAATTCCCCTTTTTTTCCAAACATAGACCTATAACAACCATTTTCTAAATTTTGTTTTAAAGGCTCTTGTGGTTTTAATTGATGTTGATACTTCTAATTCAGTGCCCTCTCTCTCTCTCTCTCTCTCTCTCTCTCTCTCTCTCTCAAGTTCTCTTATAGGGGAGGCAGCTTCGCTCCCTTCCCGGACCATTTGTTCCTCCGCTCTTCCTTTTCTCTCTCTCTCTCTCTCTCTCTCTCTCTCTTCGCTTTTCCTAATTATTTATTTTTTTATTGAGGCTTTGTTTATTTTGATGTGAAATATTTTTAGATAAAATATTTTATTTATTTTTTATTGTTTAGTTGATAATACCTATGTAAAATATTTTTTTTTGTAAAATATTTTACTTTATTAGACTAAATTTAACTTACAAAAAATTAACTTGTAAGTTAATTTTGGAATTGCACTTTCAAACACTTTCACATAATTTTTCCACCTAATTCTTTTTACTTTTTATTGTTCTCATAGCGGATGAGAATGTGTGAGAGAGAAAGTGATGATGATATGAGAAAGGGAGAATGAGAAAGATATAGAGGTAGAGACACGGTGGCGATTTTTTTTTTATTTCTTACATTAAAAATATATTTTAAATGTTAATAAATTACTAAAAAATACAAGTAAAAAAAATTAGTTTACAAAATTATTTTACATGTAAAATATTTTTTACGGTAAAATATTTTATGTCGAAACAAATAGAGTTTTAATGTTTTTTTTCGTTCATTTTTTTCCTTGATTTTGGTAACTGAATAACAATCGTCTATTAGTGATGAAATTGTTTTGATTCGACAAGCATTTAATTTCAAGTGATGAATTTTGGTGCTTTTAACGCAAAAATAAAAATGTTACTATTTTACCATTTTTTCAAATTTGGTTCCATATCTATTCACAAATCACATTTTGATGCTTTTTATTGTGTTTTATCACGCAAGTGATCATCTCCGCTTTAGAAATATTAATATTGTAAAGTAGAAATAGATACTACAATTCTTTTGAGAAAAGTTGCAAAATAATAGTATACGAGGTTGTTTTTCTTTTATATTTTTTGTTTCTGATGCTGGATTCTCATTCTACAGGGTTTGTGTTCTTTTTTTATAAAAGTTGTTTCTCATTTTTTTTTATCAGAGTTGTGTGCTCTTTTTTAGAGCCATTTTATTTATGTTGATGTATTATTTTGTTCGATTTATTATAGATTATAAATATATTTATGCTTAATGCTCTTTCCTAATTAAAAAAAAAACTTTCATGATTTTATAAATAAGAATCAAACAAGAAGATTTTCCCTAAAAATTGAGTGAGCACAATATTATGGCTATTTGAAGGTTGTGCCACCACATTACACTTATAAAATTGGTAACAAAAAGAAATATAACCAACCGCCGCCGCTATATGCCACTAACCACCCAACGATATTGTATTGCTGCCATTGCCATTGGCCCATTGGGCCATTGCATCCACGTTAAAAAAATAATAATAATAATAATTCTCGTGCATAACCTAGGAAAGCAGACCTGTGTAATTATTATTTTTTTGGGGATAAATTTCACTGACCCTCCTGAGATTTTTGACAAAAATAAAAATTACTCCTATAGTTTCAAAAATTACATAAACCTCCCATCAGATTTAATTTTAATATTAAAGAGATCCCAACCGTTAAATTTTTCGTTCAATTTAACGAAACCGCTTCCCCACCCTAAAACTGCCCTCAAAATCGCCCTCAAAACTATCATTCCCGCCCAAAACCACCACCCCCAAACCACCACCACCCCCCCTAACACCCAGACCCATCGCCCCCTGGTCGCCCACCCCCCGGTCGTCTCCCTCTCTCTCTCTTCCGTCTCTCTCTCTCTGGTCAGCGCCACACCCCCAAACCCTTCTCCCACCACCGCCTGGTCTGCCGCCACCGCCACACGCCCAAACCTCTCTCTCTCTCTCTCTCTCTCTCTCTC